>JANHFR010003288.1:105984-116519 GCA_032468015.1 Mimophis mahfalensis | reverse complement strand
AAATGGACTCCGGGGGATGGTAGAGGACAGGAAGGCCTGGAGGAACATTGTACATGGGGTTGCGATGGGTTGGACACAAGTTTGCAACTAACAACAACAGAAGATTTTCTTGAAAATGAAACTTTCCTAGAGACACAATGCCAGCTTTTTTATCTTTTACTTGCCAGCAACATCAGAAAGGCATAGGTTCCCCAAATCTATGCTTGGGAAGTAAGATTCTTGTAGAATGCAAGAGTTTCTTCTTTCTGAAGTACTTGCTAGAAATTTTAACATTGGAAGAGTGGGGGGATAAAAAGCTCCAGTACTGTACATTTCGGATTTCTTACTGTATCTTTGACAAATTACACTATTTTTAATAATGAAAAGCAGACAATCCAGTGTCTGTCTAAACTTGGGATAGGTAGCTTTATATCTCTTTGTATTAGAACTCGTATAATACTGATCATTATGAAACCCACCCACCCCATTATATGGATATAGAAAGGTACTTTCTATGTGGGAAATATGAACAGTCATCTTACTATGTACAGTGGAGTTGTGAAGCAGCCAAAAAATTGGATATAAATGCATATAATGATGCAAGGAATATTAAAGATTAACATTCAAAAGAAACCAGAACTTTATGGATAGCCAATTAGAAAAGACTTGAGAGATTGGATTTTTACATAATAACTGCAGCAAGATTATAAGCAAAGTTTGAAAAATACTGAAATATGTAGAGTGGAGAAATGGATTGTCAAAATAATGGAATTAGCAGAAATGGCAAAACTGATCTGTTTGATCAGGGATGAGACAATAAATACTTCTGGACTTTTTGTTCAAAATGATGATTTCCTGATTCCAAAGGGTTAAATATAGGAAGAAAGGAAGTATGATGCAACCTTATAGAGGTATGAAAAATAATGTTTCTCAATTACTGCTCCAAAGAAAAAGTAATAAGTTACTTATTTATATATCATTTCTTTTTCTTTTATTTAACCTACTTCTCACACACTTTTATCTTTTCTTTTTCTTACCTCTACTTCATGTTTATTTTTATTTCTGTATAAATCTTTAGACACTTAGCCTTTGACCATATTTCTGAGGAATTGTAAGTGTAGTCTAAAACATTTGAAGAATATTATGTTGTAACTTGTGCTATTTGAAGTACATTTGTTGCAAAATTCCATTCTGCTCAATATTGTACTTCATTGTAACTCTTTGCAAGTTTTTGTTAATATTAAAAATAGTAGCCTATCAAGCATTTCTGTTTTCATTTGTAGGCAGAAAATGTGTATGCAAAAGGCTTTTTGCAGATCTACAAATTGGTGGTAGAAAGGTATTTCTAGGTTTGTTTTTGTGGTTATTACCAGAATTAAAAGAATTACTCTCTCATAATATACCAAAGCTCTGTCTCTCAGATCTATATCATTATAGAAACTAGAGTCTAATTAATATACAAATGGATTTTTATAATACCTTTTGAAACAAATGTCTTTATATTTTTCTCTTAAATCTTATTTAACTTTTTAATGAAGATAAATTGTATGTCAGACTGTTGAGCATCTGTATAGTGCTGATAAAATATTTTATTTCTGTTGGGAAATGTTTATTTCTTTTAATATTAGCCTATATTTATAGATTTGGTTTAAATGGAAGATTGGAAAGTCATACATTAAAACAACAGTACTGCACCTTTTTAAAATTTGATATAGCATTAGCCAATCATAAACAAAAACATTGATTGTAAAGAGGCCTTATATTTTTATTAATGCAAGTTGTATGGGACTGCCTTTGTAAACTTCAACTCTAAGATAATATGACTGCTGGGTAGTTTTTCAAAATCTCAGTCTGGCAGTTTTCATTTCTCCTGTATGTAAGCTCTTGTGGTCATAATCTTTTTTATACTTTGTTCGTCTACATAAAACATTTTTGAATGTGTAAGATCCACTAGGTATAGGTCATCTTGAACTTTAAGAAGCCACTCCTGACAATTATATTTTCTTGCTTTAATTTGTTGTCCAGTTTTTTTGTTTCCCCTTAACTCCATGGATACTTTATATTGTTCCTTAAAATGTTTACAGTTATTTGGCTTACCTTTAGTATACCCTGATGAAGTAATACAAAGAATATGCCCAAAATCTTATTCTATTTATTATGACTAGAGAAGTATTAACAGTCTTTTCAAAGATTAATTTTGAAAGTTGAGATTCAGATTAGAGTAAAATAAATGTAAGAAAAAAAAAGACCAAAAAGGAAAAAAAAGTTTTAATCATGTCCAGTTGTAGTTCAGATATCAACATGCTGAAGTTGATGTATAAATAACCATACAATAATTAATATATACATTTACATTATTCTTTCATGGTTACTTGGGTCATGCTCGTGTCTTGCTAAGTAGTATTCAGCCTGATAATCTCAATTAATGTTATTTTATGATCTGAAATACAGAAAAACCAACAGGCTTGAAATAAAATTCTTCATAAATGAATAATCTGGCCATTAAATTGTACATACAATTAATTTGGTTTATATTATAGCTTCTTTTTATTTTTGTAGATGTCAGAAGACCTGGCAAAACAATTAGCTAGTTATAAAGCTCAGTTACAGCAAGTTGAAGCTGCTTTGACAGGAAATGGAGATAATGAAGATTTATTAAAACTCAAGAAAGATTTGCAGGTAAGAACTGAGAAGAAATAAATTTGCTAATTGAATTTTTCCTGTATAGAGAAGAGCTCTGCAGAATTGCGTCTGAATGCTTCTGAAGGCCATCTGCTGGGAGACTAGTGAACCTCTTTGTGAAGTTGGTTGGCCACTAGGAGACCAGACTGCTGGACTAGATGGTCGGGGGGTCCAAAAGAACAGGGAACGGCTTATGTTTTTACATTTGTTATAGTAGTATCTTAATCAGAATATGCTCCAAAATAAGATTAAGACTTAATTAAATATAAAATTGTAAATTGATTATTTTGTAAATATGTACAAGTTTTTTCTTATGAGTTAAATTAGCTTCAGAAGAACTAGGGCTATCATCTGCTAGTCTACAATCGCAGAAGTATGGTTATAAATAAAAATATTTTGAAGTCTGGTTTAGTATATATACATTATACAGAGTATCATTTTAAAGTAATTTTCTTATGTAATAGCATATTGAAAACACATTTAAAGCTGGTATTTGCCATCTTTCTGGTCTGTTTTAATGAGTCATTTTTCACAATATCTTGAGTGTTAAAATATCCCCAGTTATACTATCCTACAGCAATAGGTTAAGCAGGGACTGTTTAATGTGTGATGTGTTCACTGACAGAAATATATTCAAATGGTAAGGTTCTGAAACTACATAGGTTTTGTGAATTCTTTACAAATCGTTTTTTAAATGCTCTCTAGCTTGTGATTTAAAGGTGATTAATGTCTGAATTAATTGTAGCTCTTCTTCAATGCATAAAAACACAGAGTGAGAGTCATAATAGAGCAAAAAATTTTAAAGATGAGTAATAGTGAATACAAAATTATTTGAATATTTTTCTTTGAAAATATTCTGTTTGTACCCATTTTGCATCACAAGTCTAACTCTCAAAAATTGGGGAAAGGAAGAAAGAAATAGGTTTTTATTGCCTTACCTTAAATCAGTTCTGTTACAGTGCTGTTATTAATGTTTCAATTTTCAGAAAACTAGCAAGTTACAAGTTTCTTTTTATATTCTCTCCTAACCCAGTGAGAGTGAGATAAGTCCAATCTTGACATTTCCCTCTTAGATTGATTTTTGTAAATATCTCTCCCATTCCTGTGACACGTTAGAGTTTTGCATAGAAGCCTTGGATCTTCAGACCAGGTCAATCTTTCTTTAAAAAAAACAACCAAATGCAGTGGGCCATTCATAGCCTCTGGGGTTGCAACCCACACTTTAAGAAACTCTGGTGTAGATAAGTAGCCCCACTGGACCCCACTAGTTGTGGAAAGGTTATGTTGTGTACCTTCAGTAGATAATAATGTGTTAAAAATACAGGTACAATAGAGTTGGTTATTTTTCCAGATGTTCTATTTAATTTAAAAACTTTTTTAATTGAAAGGTAGGTAGATAGAGTGAGTGAGTGAGTGAGTGAGTGATGTACTAATTTAGGCAGCTCTTTCATTTTTAAATTTCCATTTTTTAGCCTTCTGGTGTTATTAAAAGTTGGTTTATGCAGAGTTATACAGTCCAAAATACTCTGTGGCTAAAATGGTATAATTCATCTTGCGGAGATTGTGTTCATTTGAAAATTTACTAATGTTTTTAAAATCTTGCATTTAAAAGTTTGGTTATTCCTGCTTTAGCACAAAATCTGGAAGTTCTTTTACCTATTTTATTAAAGTATGTTTTGCGTATATTAAAATTGTATTTTGCTGCTCCCTAGAATACATACATATTTTGTGCCACTAATTCGTTTTAATTTTAAAAAATGTAAAAAAAAAAATCAACCCAGAATATTTTTCTGCCACAGTATTTTTTATTATTATATTAGCTGAAATATAATGATATGAATATAAAGTGATATTTCCTAAGAAAATAGATATTCAAAAAAGGCTAGGCTATGTAATATTTGAGATTCAATTGTAAAGTTACTTTAAAAAAAAAGACTGTGGAGACATGAGTGCATTTCATTAAAATAAGCAAGTCTTTGCCTAGCATCAGGAAAAGGCAGTTGTTACATAAGTCATGCACCAGTTGGCAGGTCAACCATTTCCCTAGTAAAGAGATGCAGCTACATAAGGCCTGCAGAACAAGGGCTGTTTTTGCTATCTCGTTAACTTTGGGGCATCTTTGTGAGGATTGGGGGAGATACTTAATGTTTAAATTCTTGCTTTTTTTCTGCCATCAGGAAGTTATAGAATTAACTAAAGACCTCCTTTCAACACAACCTTCAGAAACTCTTGCAAATTCTGATAGTTCTGCATCTGCCCTCCCCAGTCACACTTGGAAAGTTGGAGACAGATGTATGGCAATATGGAGTGAAGATGGACAGTAAGTGTAGAAAACAAACTTCTGTACAATTACATGAAATAATACAATTTCATGGTAAGATTCTTCCCTTTGGTTTATATTTTCCCCATCTCCATCATGGTAAACACCACCTTGGCAAAAACAGTAATGTACGGGAGTCAGTCCTGGTGTCTTTTAAATTATAATTTGCCAGCATAATGACCAAAGTATGGAGAGTACCAAGATGAGGATGGCTATCCTTAAAGGGAGTCCAGGTATAAATATGTATCGTAAACAAATATGATATTTGAGAATATATAGTGTTAGTAAATTCCAATTTTGCTTAGTCTATATTCTGTATTAGTACGATCTCTAATAACTTAAAATTTGGAATACAATAATCAAAATGGAATGATAACACATTTCATCACTAATTGAGAGGAAAATGTTAAGAATATCATTTGGAGAAAAAAATGGAGCCCTGGGAAAAGAGTCATGCATATCAGAAGGGAAGAAACAAAAGAAGAATCTGCTGTCGGTACCAATCTTTCTTTCTTTTTTAAAAGTGAGAGGATTGGGCTCAGAAATGCCAGATTACTTTGTTTACTGTTAGGTTCATATGGAAGGCTGTTACTTGGTGGGAAATTTGGTAAATGTCTTCTCTGTGTTGCTTTGGAACCATTTTAAGTGCCCAGTCCTTCTGCGGCTCCCTAAACTGATACAGGTAGTCCATTTTTGACCATTCAAAATTACAATGGCACTGAAAACAGGGACTTGCAACCAGTTCTCATGCTTACAACTGATGTAGCATCCCTAGAGACATGTGATCAAAATCTGGGTGTTTGGCAACTGGCATGCTACTGTTGCAGTAATTCAGGATCATGCAACAGTTGCAGTGTCCCAAAACCATGTGATCCCCATCTGCAACCTTCCCAATTGGCCTCTGGCAAAGTCAATGGCAGAAGTCTAATTCATTTACCTACAGTAAGTTAGCTTAATAACTGTGCTTAATAACTGTGAAAAAAGTTGTAAAATTGGGTGTGACTCACTTAATGCTTACAGGAAATTCTGATCTTAAGTGTGGTCATAAGTTGGACTACCTACATTGTAAGGAGCAGACATATTTGAAGGCATCAAACCAAATATCTGACAGGAGTATTTCTTTTCTCCAAAATAATTAGGGAGGGGAATACTGCAGTTGGAGAGCGTTCTTTTTACAATAATAGACTCACCTTATGATGGCGTAGCAAAATTTAATTCCTGAGCTTAGCACACTGTTAATGAGCTGCCTTTTTAGTAGCATATGGAATTCTGCCATCTGAAGGCAATTACTGTTTTATTCATTATATTTACTAAATATAATATGCCACCCATTCTGCCATCCTTTTCTCTCAACAATAACAATTCTATTATGTGTTGGTTTCCATTTTTGTTGTTTAGATGCTTGTGATGCTAAACACAGTTTCACTGTTCAGTTTCCTTATGGCCACTGAATCATAGACAGCATTTGCAGTTTCCAAAAGTTGTGGAGTGTGAAGTGTCACTAGTGTGTTGAACTAACTGTTTAGACTTTTGGGAAGCCTTAGTGAAATAGGAGAAAAAAATTGGTGCTTTGCAGAGTTCAGAATGAGGAAAATGACTTGATTTGGGAGTAGCCAAGATTTTTCTGGGGCTAAAGTGGGTACATGAATTTTTTGAAGGTAAAAGAGTTCATTTTGGCCACGAGATTTTCTGCAGTCTTAACTAAGACTAGATCAAGAGTGTCAAACTTGCATAGTCATGGTGTCGTCATGTATTGGGACTTTTTCCCCCTTTGCTAAACCGGGAGTAGGCAGGGCTAGCATGTGATGCATTCAGCCTGTGGGCCATGAGTTTGACACCCCTGGACTAGATAGACTCAGGGGTGTCAAACTCGCAGTGTCACATGATGTATTGCAACTTTTCCCCTTTGCTAAACTGGGTGTGGGTGTGGCCAGCGTGTGACAAATCTGGCCCATGGGCTGCAAGTTTGACACCCCTGAGATAGACTGTATAAGCTTTGGGTGCTCCTGAGAGCAGAACAATTGGTATTACAGTCAGTTAATCTAGTGGTTAAGGCACCAGACCAGAAATCAGGAGATTGAATTATAGTCCTGTTTTAGGCATGAAAACTAACTGGGTGACATTGGACCAGGCACAGACTCAGTCCAGTTCATTTCACAAAGTTGTCGTGAGGAGGAAGATAGGAGGAAGGCATATGTTTGCTACCTTGAGTTATTTATAAAATAATAAGATATAAATAAATTAGGGAATCAGTATGCAGTTTGGACTGTGAATTATACACTTATAAAATATGTATATACATGTATGACTATATTAGATTATTTTGAGTCACAGATGATGTGACTGAAAAAAACTGGATAACCACTTTTATAATCAATATTATTGCCACTCTAATAGATCACAATTATTGTCATGTTATTTGAATACATGTCACTCTGGCTTTAATTTTAGGAACCAATATTTCATTGTGATAATTAATTGTTAATTTAGAGTTTAACAGTGTATCATATATATAAGTCCTCAGAAATAAACCCTATTTTATTCAATAGGGTTAAGAAAGTAAATGTGAATGAATGCCGTAAAATAATAATCTTGAGAATTACATTGTCAGTTTCAATCCACTATTAGGTAGAAATATCTTGAAATGTAATCATTGCATATTTAAGTTTTGCAGGGTTGAGTCTTAAACCTTTACTCACATGCTTACAGCCATGATATCTTTACAGGTGTTACGAAGCTGAAATTGAAGAGATAGATGAAGAGAATGGTACAGCTGCAATCACGTTCGCAGGATATGGTAATGCTGAAGTCACGCCTCTACTCAATTTGAAGCCTGTGGAAGAGGGAAGAAAAGCAAAGGAAGATAGTGGCAACAAGCCTATGTCCAAGTAAGTGATGGAAATTGTTTCTATTGTTTAATGTGTGGTATTAATCTAAAAAAATGGCTGTAATTGAAATATTGTTGATCAGTTTTCTCATTCAGAGATTACATATAGATAAGATGTGTTAAAGATACATATTTTTAAAAAAGAAAAAACAATGTAAACCCATGTAGGTGCTCAGGCTATATATGTAGCATACTCTGCTGAGTCTTGAATAATTAAGCAGGATAATTTGGACTGAATTTATGGCTGCATGAGGCAAAGTAGAAACATCTTCAAATGAACAGGGAAAGTTTGTGTATTGTTTGTTTGCAAAAGGGCTGCATTTCCATGTTTTTGTAATAAACCAAGAAGGGGAGGAAAGGAAGGAGAGAAGCAAACTTGTAAAAACTATACAGTTGTATAGTTGTTGCCCACTGCTGTGCATTAATCTCCAAAGAGCCATGAGGTTTCCCCTTAGAAAACTCCACTCATAGACCACTAGTTTCTGATATAGGACTCCGTTGGCTTTATCAATGAATGTGGATTGGGAAGACTAAAGCCTTATTGTCACCACCATCACTTTCACCTTTTTAATCAAATACCCTAACATAAATGGAAAAGTTGGCAAAATTTAACCAAATAGTAAGCTACTATTATTATAATCACTTTTCTAAAACAAAATAAATCAGAATTTAAAGAACCTACCTGTAATTTTTCTACATGTTTCTTTAAAATTAGTTTTCATTATTTCAGTAGACATGTAACAGTGAACAAATCTCATGCTATCCTATAGAGGTGTAAAGAAGTTTCAGTCATTTGTGATTTTTTTTTCCTGTTAATGGATGGCATACATTTTACATTAAATCTTTGCTAAATCAAAACAGGCATCTTCTGCTTTGGTCTGAATTAAGCAGGGTCTCTTATGAATAGCCATTTAGCCTTGAGTTACATATTGTATTCATTTCACATGCCTACTAATTACCATGGATTTGACCAAAAAAGAGTAGACTTTGGGTTTAGGACAAAGCAGACAGTCTCATTCCTTCTGAGGATTTTTGGCTGCCATTCTATAGGTTTTCATTGCATTTATGATCAAATTCATATCTATCTAATTGTTTATACCAGTACTTAAGGTATTGTTGTAGCAATAGAAACATCCTGAAATTTGGAGTCCAGTTTCTCAGTAAATGTGCAGATTTCGTACTACATATTTAGGATATGAAGTTTGCTTCCTTGATCTATTAAAAATGACTTCATTCATCCTAGTACTGAACTGGTACTATGAATGTGCAGCACCTAAACACAGGATTATGTTGACGGTTATAAATCAGCCTTCTGTAATCTGATTCTGCCTGAGGATAATGGGATTTATTCCAGGTTCAGAAAGATTGCAGTGTAACATATACTGTTATCTTTAAGGCTTCTTTTTGTTCTATGACTGAATTTTTTAATATGAATTTGATGAATAAAATAAATCCTGTAATGCTCAGTCAGGATTAAGTATTTTCTATACCAAAGCACTTTAGGCTTGTGAAAAAGTTTACTTAACCTTAGAACAAATTTTGAGTTCTAGAGTTATTCCATTTGCAAAGAAGCAGGCTAGTTTCAGCTGACTTCTAAAAGAGCTTTGTTAGTAGTGTATGAAAGTAGGATTGCTGTGCTTTATTGAAACTTGCAATGCACAGATTGCTTTACAGAAGGAATGACAGCACTCTCTGCAGCTGGAGAATGAAATAGGCGTGGACAGCTGAAGCCCATTGTACTGAGAGTTTGTCTTTACATTCACCTAGTCCAAGGTGAGACTCTCTTAATCAGTGTATCCTTGCTTTTGTCTACATGTTCTGAGAATAAAAGTGAATTTATAATATATTAGGTTAGGTAACTAGGTTATGAACTACCCAAGTAACCATCAATGATGTTTTACTTTTTAGAAAAGAAATGATTGCTCAGCAACGAGAATATAAAAAGAAGAAAGCTTTGAAAAAGGCCCAGCGTATCAAAGAACTAGAACAGGAACGAGAAGATCAAAAAGTCAAATGGCAGCAGTTCAACAATAGAGCATATTCAAAAAACAAAAAAGGCCAGGTGTGTATCTGATGCATCTTAGTGTATTGGAGGTGTATAGAGTTATGACAATCAGGTTGCTGTGATGGTCACCAGGCTGGTGACCAGTCGGACCATGACTCCTAGTTCTGTCTTAGGCACAAAGAACCAACTTGGTGACTTTGGGCCATCCATTCTCTCTCAGCCTTGTAAGAAAAGAATGGCAAACCATTTCCTGAAAATCTTTCCAGAAGAAATATGAGGGATTTCATAGTAGTATTTTTCATACTTTTAACAGTTTGGGGTAATTTGCAGTTTTACAAGATAAATTAATAGAAATGTTAAAGATGCAGGGCTATAAAGCTTTAGGGCAAAAAGGAAGGCAAAGTATTTCAAATTCCAGTAGTTCTGAGACTAAAATAGTGGTGTGATCACCCCCGAGTTATTTGGTGTTCAGAATAGCTCTATAGTTTGAATTTTAACCCTGTTATTTTGAGTACAGAATATTTCCAAAATAAAACAACTTGTTCACAGAACATTTGAAGTTTGAAATGTTTCACATAACAAGGCTTTTATTTATTTATTTATTTATTTTATTTTAATCCCATTTATATCCCGCCCTTCTCCGAAGACTCAGGGTGGCTTAC
>JANHFR010003288.1:90960-102339 GCA_032468015.1 Mimophis mahfalensis | reverse complement strand
GTTGCTAAAAACACATTGTAAGCCGCCCTGAGTCTTCGGAGAAGGGCGGGATATAAATGGGATTTTTTTTAAAAAAATAAAACATCAAGGGCATCATTGGGTTGGTTCAGCGTGGAGATGAACAGTTGGGTATCATCAGCATACTGATGATACTGCACCCCAAAACCACAGATGATCTCGCCCAGCGGCTTCATATAAATGTTGAACAGAAAGGGCGAGAGGACCAACCCCTGAGGCACCCCACAAGTGAGTGGCCTTGGAGTCGACCCCTGCCAACACAAACTGAATGACCCGAGAGATAGGAGAACCACCATAAAACGGTGCCTCCCACCCCCAACCCCCTGAGTCACCACAGCAGGGTATCATGGTCGATGGTATTGAAAGCTGCTGAGAGATCTAATAGGACCAGGACAGAGGAACAACTTCTGTTCCGAGCCGTCCAGAGATCATCCACCAATGCGACCAATGCTGTTTCTGTGCTGTAACCGGTCCTGAAACCTGATTGAAACGAATCCAGATACGTTGCTTCATCCAAGAATTGAAGGAGCTCACTATATTTGGACCTTTTGGGTACTAACTGAACAATGTAGTTGCAAATTTTGTGTTATAATATTTTATGAATAAATAAGTACCTTCTTTATTTGGGAAAAGTAGTTTTTAAATGCATAAAGCTAGAATTGTTGAAAAGAGCAAACACAAATTGAATTAACTAAAGGAACTTAGGGCCTGAGTCTGTAACTCATTCTTGTATCCAGGTCTTGAGCTTTTGCTACTGTACAAAATTTTGTTATATCTTGGAAACCACTTCAAGCAACATCTTGTAATTCATCTCTTTTCTAGGTGTTGTGCATGCAACCCAACATGGGCAGGAGCGTCCAGCACAGGTGCTGCTGCACCCATGTGAAATGCTAGGTGTAATTCTCAAAGCATGTAAGCACTGGAGTTAAGGGTGTTGGTTATGTTTTGGGAACTTCTGTTAATATAGGTGATACCAGAAAGTAGAAAAATAACAAACTTAATTGAAATAAAATGTCATAAAATTTATTTATATATTTAAACAAGTTAATATAGATGACCACAAACAAAAGAATTATGCTTACAATGATGAAAATGCAACAATGTTGTCAGCATCGTCCCTGCACTATTACAGACAGAGAGATGCAATCAGCATTTTGGTATTGTTTTAGACTAGCACTGGTCAATCTGCGTATTAGAGATTTATTGGGATATTTTGTAGCTTTCAAATCCTCAAAAAAATACCAGTTGACTACAGAGTCGTTCTATAATATATAACTGCCATACTTCAAGCAAGTTCAAAGGAATTGAAACAAGACACCTTGAAGTGAACTTGCACTGAAGTTCATAGGCGATCAAAATATACAGTATTTGTTCAGGATACATTTGTTTAGTAATGGAATTGCATTCAGAGTAGTGCAATATCATAGTACTGTGTAGAAACACAGCACCATGTAATTTCCTCCTTTAAAGATTGCAAAAGAATTCCATAATTTGTTAAAAACTGAAAAAAAAATCCTGATTTTTTTTCTTCTCCTGATAAACATCTGAGTAACATAGTGGCACAACCCTAACTTTTGCATTAGATACTGGCTAAGATGATAGAAGACAAAATGAGTGCATTAGATTTAAGGTCCTGCATTGTATTTACTTTCTGTCGTAATAGCTGCAAACTTAAATGCTAGTAAGATTACATTGCAATTTCATTAGCTTGTTTCTTTAAGAAGCAAAACAGTAAAAGCTTTTTTTTTTTTGCTAGGGATCAAGAAAATCAAGTTTTCCAACTAAGATGTCATACTAGAATTATATCCTTTGCTATGGATAGGTTTGAACATCACAAGTAGGGTTTATATACTTCAGTTTAGTAAGAATAATTTTTACAAATCCAAGATCTACATGGTGTTGCGGTTGAGGAAAAAGAATACACTGAAAGTAATTTCTAGCAATTGTGATTTTAAAAAGCAAGTTAATGTAAGTAACGTGATACTCAGTAAGTGCAGAATTGTGCACCAGCTAATTGTAAAAGCACTGTCAGCACTGCTAGAGTAGTTTTGTCTGTAAAAATAATTATCTTGCTACTTATTTGAATTACATATTTATTGTAATAGGTAAACATTTTATACATACATGATGCTAACTTGCATCCACTTGAAATGTACTCCAAATGGAGCTTAATAAGCAATTTGAAACAGCCAGCAAGCTACTATGGAGAAAAAAAAAATGTCTGCATATATTCCCCTCATTGCGACCAATTGCAGCTTTGTATACTCTGTCTTAATAAATTAGCTGAAATTGGTAGTGTTGGATACAGTAAATTGGCTTTCATCTTCCTGACTTGTTTGCTATGTGTATTTAAGTAACTATTAGGAAATAGCCTAATGAAGCTCTTTCACAGGTTTAATAATTTTATTATTCTATGACTATTTTTTAGGGGTCATTGTATTTGATGTCTTAAGTTTCTTTTGCTGCTAGAAATAAAATATAAATACAGTGGTTAGAACTAAGGATGCTCAAGTTATTTTTAGCCATAGAGTCTTACCCTGTTGGTCTTTACTTGCTTTATTGTTTCAACTTTTATAGATGCCCTAAATAAAGCACAGATTGAGTGAACTGATCAGTGCATGCCATAGACTCATAGCAATAACCACTAGGAAATACTGCCAGACTATTTCTTCAGCTGTTAATAAATGCAACCTTTGGCATAGCAGGATAGTAATTTTGAAACCTTCTAAAGGCAGAACCATCAGCTCATAGCAATGCAAAACTGACCAGTGTCTTTTTTTAGTTACTTTGTCCAGCGCTAAAAGTGAACTGGCCCTGAGATCCAAACTCCTGCTTCTTTCGCAGACAAGATTTACTGTTTGCAGTGTTAAATTCCTAGTACGTTTCAAAATAAACCCTGTATTGCATATGTGACTGCAGGATGGGGAAGAATACCGAAGATGATAGCAGTATCTGAAGCACAAGGAAGCATTTACGAAATAAAGTGAGGTACTTCGAACTGATACTATCTAGAACTACTTCAGTATACTGTATTTGTGTCTTAGCTATTTTTTAAAAGATGTGCATATCATTTAAGGGATCTTTAGAATCCCTTAAAAACGTTTTAACACATGTCAGGCATTCTTTATTTTTCTGATTTGACCAGCTAAATAAAACAATCAAGATTCTTCTTAGTAAAACAACTGCAAAGAAAAAACTACCAGTAATGCTGAGAAATCTTTTTTTAGCATCCCCTTTTTTTGGTAAGGAAATGTCAGCTAGTGTACATAAGGAAATAAACTCTTCCAAATTATTACTTTTTTGTGTGTAATTTGGATACCAGTAGATATTATATTTACCAAGAGATGTATGATAGGTAGTCCTCAACTTATGACCACAATTGGGAACAGAACTTTCATTGATGAGCAATGTAGTCATTAAGTGAGTTGCATCTGATTATACAACCCTTGTTTGTTTGTTTGTTTGTTTGTTTGTTTGTTTGTTTTGGATTTTTATACCACCCTTCTCCTAGGGACTCAGGGCGGTGTACAGGGCAATTTAAAAAAAATACAATATAAAGATTAAAACAAATATTAAACTAACATGCCCCGACAAACTAGTTAAAACACCCCATCAGTCCAGGCCGGCAGATGTAAACAGGAATGTCTTTAGCTCCTTGCTGTGATTATTAAGCAAATATGTCTTCCCTATTGACTTTGCTTGCTGGAACCCCTGGGAAGTTGCAAAGGGCAATCACATGTCAGGATGTGATAGCTGTCCTGCATATGTGCTGGTTGACAAGTGCCCAAATTTTGATCACATGACTTCATGAACAGTGCAATGGTAAGTGTGAGGACCAGGTGTAAGTCACTTTTTCAATGCCAGTGTAACTGCTTGGTGTTTAAATAAATACTCATAAGGTTAAAAACTACCTGTAAAGAGTGAGATAGACAAAGAATGGATATGTCTGAATGAAAAGTGATTTAACTATTGCTTCCAGTTAACTCTATTTAATACACACCTAAAAAGTCTTGACCTGATTAACATATACCAAATGTTTCTGCTTTCTGAAGCTTTTACTTCCTTACTTGTCTGCTTCTTTTATTTCACATAAGTATACAGCCCTATTTCCACTTTTTTGGTATATACCCAACTGAATTGGTATATGGATATAACTGAATTCGCCAACTCTTCTGTACAAGGAGACTAAAGAGAGGAAAAGAAAATAACCAAGATGTGTTTCAGGCTTCTAAAAATGAGAACTTTTAAATAATTAAACGTGTTGGTAAAACAAGCTACAATATCCTAGAATTTAGCATTCAGAACTTTTTTAAAAACTTAAATTTAGGCCACTAGTTTGATCCAAGGTACCATGGAGCAAAAAGTACCCAATAGCTTGCATTACATAGTAAACCCTTCCTCTGACTCATTTTTAAAGTAACAGACAAATTTTTCATGTGGACTCTATAATTTATCTAATAAACTGAAGTTTTTACTGCAAATTATACCATTCACATAAAATGGACACAAATGATGTTAAGTTTGGATACAGCAGACACCTCTCCAAATAATCCATAAAAAACATCCAATATACATATTTAAATAAAACGTATATAAATTCTGTTTCAGTCTTGGAAACTTTCACTTAGTAGAGCTAGGAAATACAAAACATCTCAGCCTGAAACAGTATAAGCCATATGGACAACAATTTTACTTGCCATTAAGTGAAAATTTAATAACTGTAGGAATCCTGGTTTTCTTTTTGAATGTAACAAGTATAAATGCCCCCTTGCATCTTTATTTTTCATTAAAATACAGAATCATTCTTCTCATACACACAGTATTGCCAAGTAGAAGATAAGGGCACAGATTTGGAATGATGTATCAGTGAATGTGACATTTTCAGATCATACTAGAATGGCTGTCTGAACTGCTTATTATAAAAGCATAGCATGTAAGAGAATAGAATTTCTTATTTAGCCTTTTGAGGTGGCTAACATCAAGATGCATAGATGATTTTGAACTGGTGGCAATTTTTTCCCCTCCAAAGCTAATGCCACCTTCAGAAGAGATTTTCCAAAGCAGAAAAAATAGGGTTTGCCTCAGACTGCCCTGCTTGGATGCAGATACAACCACTCCCATTATATAAAAAAGTTACCCTGCATTTTAAATGCAAAAGTGTATACAACCTCATGTCTGAATCTAAGGCTTAATTTGATGCAGATACAAATGGGAGTAAGTCCCATGGAAAATAGCGGGTTTTATCTCTAAGTAAACTTGCATAGGATTATATTCCAAACCAGAATCCAATTTTTATATGGTGGGAAAAATAAAATACAAGGTTGTGAATTGAAGATAAGGAACAGTTATAACATCCCAAAATGTAAAAGGATAATGAAGGATATGGTTTACATTTATAAAAATTATATAGTATGTCCTCGCGGTAGATTATGAGAGGCTGGCTGCAGTACACCCTACTCAATAAATGAAGTGAAACTATTTTTTCACTTTGTAAAATGGAAAGAGTATTATCTCCAGAGATGTCTGTCCTAATTATAGTTTCTTATTTACCAAGTCAAATACACCAAAGAAGGTTATGGACAGAAGAGAACAGAACAACAGAGCTGGAAGGGACCTTGAAGGTCTTCTAGTCCAACCCTCCATAACATTTCAGACAAATGGTTGTCCAATGACATAAGGTGAATGATTACATGGTTTTGCATTAGGACTAAACATAATTTATTGGGAATCAATTGGTGCAGAATCATTTTTCACATGATCTTAATTTAAGACAGTATTAATCAAAGCTGTGCATTCTTTGAGGCAAACTATCCAGACTTTTAAGTCAAGGCTGTTTCTTCAGCTTTTCTTCCTGAAATTATTTTCTCATGCAGATCACTGTATCAGGCTTCTCATCAGGTTCCTGCCTGTCCCCTATATTGATAGTGTGTTAGAACTGATTGTTCAGCCCTGCCTTTCTAGTTCTAACACACTAAGCCCCAGTGGGCTGGTGAAGACTCCACTAACATTTGAAGACAGGCCTTTTTGCTTAGAGAAAATACATTCTTTTAAGTAAGTTTCTGCACCTGAATTCAAGTTATTTTGCTGGGATAAGAAATCATAGATTGGGGATGACAGCTCATTTGAGTTTTCAGTGATCATTCTTACAATCCCACGAAAGTGCACTAAGACACTAGCCATATTAATAGGCTTCAGAATTATAAAAAGTTCTTACTGAAATCTTTACTCTCATTAACTAAAACTAACAATTCCTATTTCAGCCACTAGAGGGAGAGGTTACCATATAAACTGGTGTTACTTGGTTTCAGTTCCATAGGAGATGTGTAACTGCAACCAGATTTTAATGAACATAAGAATTAAACCCCCAGCTATGAACACACTATAAAACCTGGCAGCATGATGTCTCTAATACATGACACAGGTCCTAAAGTGGTACGTTATACAATATAATAATAGCTCTGGGGTAAGTGCCTAACACATTGGAGTTAAATCACACAACATAACAGTACTGAGACAAGATCTACAGGAGCAGTCATTTGGGGTATCTAATCACATGGCCAATGGAGGGGTTTTTTTTCAGGCACAAACAACATGAGTATTCTAAAGTCTCATGAGTAACCAACATGGCAGAACAAATGTATTTCAGATACAGAAATGTTTAATGGTATTAAAGTGCTACTATTAAGCAGAAACATATGCTAACATTTAAACACAATTCCACTGTACTGCTAAATGAGGTTACTTTGTTTTATTTATTTTTTGTCACCCAGTCCTATCTAAACAATAAAATTAAAGATCTACAGGACTGAAATTAACAACCAGTAATTATAATCAGCAATAAGTTATGAGTTTATAAAGCATTTTTTTTTACTTTTCTTTTTTTCCCTTAGTAATTGGGGAACAGGCAAATTACTACCCCTCCCAAACAAAATCTTCAAATAAGTGTCATAAATGAAATCTCAAAATAAAGAATAAAGTTTAAACTTGGTAAAGGAACAGTAATAAGTATCTCTGTGGTTAAAAAGCTTAAAGGAAAGCAAAGACCTCAAAGTGCAGGTTAGAAAGTTCAAAATAAAAACAATGATAAAAACATTTGATACAATCTTATTCTTTAACTGCAAAACAACAACAGTTTCTGCTCAGGAGAAATTGGAATCAACCTGGCAGATTGTTGAGATGCTTCTTAGCAATGGACCCAAGATTACTTTAGGAATCCAGGTGCCAAAGTCTGCAAAGGGAATCCAAAAGGTAGAGCCATAAAACCCAAGCAGGAGTCCCTGTTCCTCTTGTGCATGGTAGCAGGAAAACAAGTTCCTTTCAGTTGGTGTTAATTATAAAAGATTTGCAGGATCATGCCTAGGAGATCTAAAAATACATTGACAGGTATAGGTTATCTCACCCAAACAACTTTTACAAATGTTTATCAAAATAATTTGCAAAAGAAAAAAAAAGGTAACTGTGGCTCAGAATGGAGACTTGTGTCTTTTCTGCACATCATCACTTATTTTACAGGCTGGTCTGTCTCTCACCCTCTGTTATCAGGAGAATCATTCTAGCTCAGCCACTGAATCCAGAGCATGGTTGCACCTGTGGTGGCCTGCTACAACTCAATACTCTAGTGGTAAAATCATAGGGAGCCCAAGTTTCTTGCCTTGAAAACAGGTCCAGCTGAAACACTGAGCTATAAGCAGAACATCATGCTATTATTACATTTCTCAGGTGATAATGATCAAATATGGCTGGAGATACCCAGTTAATAAAAGATGCTGACTGGACTAACTTGCTGGTGAGGCTACAGGAAAACTATTTAGCTGCTTAGTTATATTGAAAGAAAAAAAAATCATTGATGGAATTTAAAGAAATTTAAAATGGAGCTTTTTTTTAAAAAAAAAAACCAACTTCAAAGTATTGTGCAAATGCATTGGGAGTAGTTCATCCAATGAACTATATCACCTTAGCTACTTTATCCCATCATTTGGGAAAAAACATACAGCTATCCCAGATATGCTAGATTATCATAGATATTGGACATACTTTATATTATAATTATTAGCACCACAAGGGTCTTATAAGAAGTTTGTTAAGTTTGAATATGAGGAGGGAAAAAATGACAAATTATAAAGCAAGCACCTGAACAGCCAAGTTTCCCATCCAATCCATCTTTCAATATAGGTATCCACTGCTGATGGGAAAATCTCAGTCCAGCTATATGTAACTGGAATGGTGTCCTGGATTTGAAATTAACTGAAGTTTAGCACTAAGTCAAAAATTTTGGGTTGTGGTCAGATAAAGACTAATTGGTTCCCCTACTAGGTCCCCACTCTTCCATGGACCCATGGAGCTATTCTAAAGTTGTGTCTGTCCAAGCTTAGCTGTTGAAGGGTGGGTTGGGTAAGAAAAATACTGTATCTTAAGAGCTCTGCCATATGAAACTCAGTTGCCCCAAAGAAACCAATTTCTCTACTCTAGCACCAGGCTCTAGGAAGTGAAGGAGAGCTTGACACTAGCGCTGGAGTAACCCTCATCACTCCCAACGCTCTGCAAGCTGCTGTGATCATCAATGTCACTTGTACTGGTTGTGCTGATATCATCCACGTCTCCATGGGAGAACTCTGTGCTTTCCACATCCACTTCAATTTCTTCTGAGGAAAAAAAAGAAGAGCCTCAAGTTAGTATCAGAGCAAGTTTAGTTAAGACCATTGCTGCCTGAAGAATCTAGGTCAGTAGTGTCAAACCCGCTTGCATTGCGGGCCATATCATGACGTATTGTGATGTTTTTTGCCTTCACGGAGCTGGGGTGGGCGTGGCCTGCACGGGCCGTATCTGGCCTGCGGGCCACCAGTTTAACAGGCCTGATCTAGGTTCATTCCAGCCATGTCCTGAGGAGTTATAAAGTTGTGTGATGAAATCTTTGAGAAAATGAAGAACAAGAGAGAGAAAAGTGTTGTTGATAAGAATTTTGAAAAAATTACAAGAGATTGTATTGCACTAATTTTTACAAATTTGTATTAATAGCCAGCTATCATTTGATTGCTAATTCAATATTTATATCCAGTCACAGTGCCTTGGATTAAATTGATACTAATTCAATATTCTATATATGAACAGACATTTCTTTTACCCGCCCACCCAAACAGATTTCTCAGTCTACATTAAGGAGCATTACTGCACACCAAGATAGATGTGCTGTTCATATAATAAAACTTCTTCATGTATTTGAAGTTTTAATGTTCCAGATTAAGAATTTGAAGAAGTAATGCAAAATAAGAGAAGATTATAGAAGGAAATCATGGGTCACTGAGGTTGTTTGTAAAACAGGAAGTGTAGTGTGTTGCCTAAATTCTCTTGATTAACTGAATTTTTTATTCCAGTAAAGCTTTAGCCTCTGTTGTTGCAGTATCTAGTTCTCGCAAAGGTTTTCTGGACCTATGTAGTCCCAGAGATATTTTAAGCCAAGAGAGAAGAATGGCTAAAGGCCCAAGTATCACTTTATCAGTTGCTCTAAGTCAGGGGTCTGCAAACTGTGGCTCTGGAACCACATGCAGTTCTTTCGGCTGTCTGCTGAGGCTCCCTATCGGCTGATACCACCAGTGACTGGCCCCTGCCCTCCCATGCTCTCCCCTCCCCATCACTCCTTGCCTGGCCTAAGGGTGATGATGTGGGATGGAGACTCACTTCATATTCCAGAGCAGGAGGCAACCGGGTGGGAATAAGTGATATGAGTTGACCACGCCCACCCAGTCATACCAGTTAGTAAATTATTGGCTCCCGGTGTTTTCTTTTCTGTGGGAAACGGGTCCAAATGGCTCTTGGAGTGTTTAAGTTTGCAGATCCCTGTTCTAAGTAATTAGAAATACTTTCTGAGCAGATTTTTTTTTTTTAAAAAAATGTTTTTAAGGTGGCTAGGGCAGATGGCTTTGAAAAAAATCTGCAAAAATGCAGTGACATCTGAAAAGCCCAAATGTATGCTGTGTTAAAAAAAAAAAAAACCCCTCCATTCTTTTGCTCTATTGAGTAAGGTGCCTCAACACTCTCAGAGGATAACAAAAACTTCAAGGGGAAACACTAATATGCATTTAATTCCTGAATTGCACATTCATCTAAGAAGACGCAAGCAATATGATTTTCAGAGAAACTCATGTAAATGAATCAATGTTAAAATCAAATTCTACAAGAGGGTTATCATCTCACATAATAGTTGACTTCTCCTTTCCTTATTATATCAGTTTGAGTATACTGCCTGAAAGCAAGGTATTTTATTACCCTAATGTCATAAAGCAAGAAGCCCAATTCATAATTGTTAAGAGATGTCTCTAGCCTATTTAGAAAGAGAAAGGGAAAAACCCGCTACATGTGTAAAAAAGTTCTCTCCTCACCCCAAAGATAATTCTTTTGGTGTATTCATTGTAGGAGAAAGTCTTTGCCTATAGAATTATGAACATTTCGTTTCATGTAGGCCAGTGTTTCTCAACCTTGGCAGTTTGAAGATGCGTGGACTTCAATTCCCAGAATTCTCCAGCCAGGCCACACATCTTCAAACTGCCAAGGTTGAGAAACACTGATGTAGGCAACAGTCTTGTACTACCATGTTTTTTTGCCAGTGCAGAATTCAGTATCCATACATAAAGGTTTTTCCTACAGACATTTGCTTGTTTGCATGAACAACTTGAGGTTATACCATTGATTTGAATAACTTTTGTTGGGTGCAATGTTTACAGTAAGCACTCTTTCATTTGAATACCTAAGTAGAGCTAAAGGTAATTGTATTTAGAGTATATCAGTCTCATAATTCTAGTGAAAGCTGTTTCTGGATGATGTGCAAATAATCTTGTGATGTCTTAGCATTTATGCCTTTCCTGTCAAAAATTAATGCTGCTTTGAATGAGGGGTTCTTCCCCGCCACCCTGAAAGTGGCAGTGGTGAGACCCCTCCTCAAGAAGCCTAGCCTGGATCCAGCTTTATTAGCCAACTATCGTCCAGTCTCCAACCTTCGCTTTGTGGCGAAGGTTGTTGAGAGCGTGGTGGCATGACAGCTTCCGCAATGCCTGGATGAAGCCGTCTATCTGGATACGTGTCAGTCGGGCTTCAGGCCTGGTTACAGCATGGAAATGGCATTGGTCGCGTTGGTTGATTATCTCTGGAGGGCCCGGGACAGGGGATGTTCCTCTGTGCTGGTCCTATTAGACCTCTTGGTGGCTTTTATTTCTATTTATATGCTGCCCTTCTCCGAAGACTCAGGGTGGCTTACAACACATTGATAGCAATTGCCTTCATACTTTGTATTGACTTGCTTATTAAAGCGGTGTTTTACAAAGTCAGCTTATTGACTTACAAAGTCAATTTATTGCCCCCAACAATCTG
>JANHFR010003288.1:59054-71857 GCA_032468015.1 Mimophis mahfalensis | reverse complement strand
AGGAAGGCCTGGAGGAACATTGTGCATGGGGTCGCGATGGGTCGGACACGACTTCGCAACTAACAACAACAACAACGAGGCTTTAAAATAAGTTTGAAAAACATGCAGAGGATGAAATATACTGACTGGCCAATGGTTACATTGTAAATTTCATTTGAAATGTTTTCTTCCTGGTCTAACTTTCTGATGGAAGGCAAAATTATGCTGTGAATACACCCGATTCATATTAAGTTTTCCCACTTATAATTCAACTCTGGTCAGGAGTATTTTGCTGAGTTGCATTTGATGAACCACCTAGCTTTGCCAGACTTGAGTTTTGGGCCTACGTCTTACAATATAAGTTTACCAAATTTAACATCAGACTTCATCTTAAAAAAGTATTTTTTGTGATGCATGAAGTTAATTTCCCTTGGATTATTACAATGTTTTCTACATAGCAACACTTTTGAAATCTCTATAATTTTTGACAGGTTACAATGTTTTGCCAAGACACTGATCAGGGCAAGTTATAAAGAATATACAATATGATGTTTGGCTACCCACATCTAGATATACTTCTGAAAGTGTTTCTTATGATACATAAATCTCAATATGATTTGGGACCAAACTCCTTCTCCCACATGTCTGTCAAGCACTGAAGAAGTCATCTGCCTGCCTAAGTAGCTTCTAAGGAGGAAGGTACTTTACTCATATCTGCTATATTTACAAAGTGCTTTAAAAAGTTTTTCAGAAGCTGTAGCTACAATTTGGATCTCTTATAGCATACATTTTGTGACATTACAGTATTTTGTTTAAAACACTTATATAACCAGCTCTCAACGAAGAATTAAAACATGAAAACTACATAAAACTATTATAACCATAACCATTAGAAACAAAATTATGTGAAGTAGACAAGATAAAGCCTTTTCCAAATGAAGTTCAAATCCTAGTTTTTAAAGAACACAATTTAGTTGTTTGAAAATTATATTTCCATTGCTTTCTGCATTGTTTCTACATCTTTTATATTTTCTGGTGAAGTCCTATCGAAGAACTAACCAGATCCAGAACTATTTAACTTTCTTGTATCAGTTATGGTTAGCCAGCTTCTACCTAATCCAAAAGAGACTGCAGGTGGGAGACCATCAATAATCCAAAAGAGTATACAGATTCTGCCTAAACATTTCCATCTGAAGAAACACTTTTACTTAAAGAAGTAAGAAAAAACATCTCAAAGAAACAAAAATCCAGATTGAATAAAGTATCGGAATACATTCTGTAGAGGCAGGGACTACAGAGTCAAGGAATAGAATTGGACTGGTGATCTTGTGCTCAGATAAAAACAAGATTTAAGAAAGACCAAGAGGCATATGGAATATACCTTTGCCCACAGGAGTTGGATAAAATACTTTTGGGAGGGGAAGACAAGTTCCTATCGAGGTGCTATAACTTTCTATTAAATTTAAAAATGGAAGATGAGATTCTTAAAGACTGCATGATTGCCTGAGCGAGAAATTTGGGAGATGTGATTGAGCTAGAAAAATGGCAGGAAATCTGGACTAAAAACATCAAACTAATGATGGCAGTTTCATACAAAGAGAATATTATAAGACGGTATACAGGTGGCACCTCCCCCCAGCAAGGCTGGCAAAGATGTTTCCTGGACTACCCCCAAATTGTTGGAAGTGCAGCGTGGCGCAAGGCAGGTACTTCCACCAATGGTGGACTTGTCCCATGCAAAGAGATATTGGAACAAAATTAAAGGGTAGTTGTTTGAAATAACAGGACATAAAGTGTATTTGAAACCTGAGACTTTTCTCCTAAGAATTAAACTGGGGAAAATGAGTAAGAATAGTATTTGCACAAAGTTGGAAAGAAAATAATATACCTTTTTTTAACCAGGAAAAAGTGGTTAAAAAATAATGGAATGTGCCAAATTTGATAAACTAACCAAATTATTAAAAGATAAAGGGGAATCTGATTATTGCCTTTGTTGGGAGTTGTGGTATTCTTGGTTGGAGAAGAGGACCAAAAGGGATTAGGAATGTGGACTATGAAATTGGGATATTTGTATTTTAGAGATAGAAGTATAGCTAGAGAGGTTATTATTAGGTGTTAGGTAGGGTAATATGGTAGTAAATATGTTGTATGTTTACAGACAAGATATGAAACAAATGCACTGTTCCTATAATAATATAACTCTAAATACTAAAATGCTTAATAAAAATTATTTTTAAAAAAGAATACATTCTGAATCAACAGGAGAGAAAGCTCTAACAATGTAACAAGCTTTTATAGATAATCTTCCTCAAGAACAGTTTTTATTTCCTTTATTTCCTTCCTTAGACTGACTCAAAATAGCTTCTATTAAAAGCTTTTCCTTTTGTGAACAAAAGTTAACAAGACTGTACCTTCAAGAATTTACACTCTTGATTCACTACCATCTCACGAAAATGTCCTTATACACTAAGCTTTAGCTTTGGAGAGGTGGCAGAAAGAGCCAAACATAAAAATAGAAGAGTGGCATGAAATTTAGCATCCATTTACTTTCAGTTTATAGTCTCTCCAAATATTTCTAGGCCTCAGCAAATACAAATCAACCAATAACATGACCTTATAAAACAAACAAAAATCCATGCAAATATTTTATATTATGCAGTGTTACATTCAATAAAGGAAGTTTAATGCAGTCACAAAACCTATTGGGGCAAGATTTTTGTCACTTTTATAGCATTTCATAAAAGAAATCAGTTACATAGCATAGGATCTCCAAATTAAGAATTAGTAAGAATTACCCCTTGCTGAGAGAAGTTTTTCTCAATCTAAGGCTCTCCAGATAGGTTGAGGCTAAAACTTGATAGGAATATTTTTGGGGGGGATTTTTTTTTTATCCCGTATCCTGTCTTTATCAAAAGCTACTGAAGTTAGCAACAAAAGGCTGCCTTCAGGACTCTGTGCTACCTGTAAAATCCATGACCTCTTACTGATGGCAGTCAAGCAGTTTGGGGGTAGGAGGTAAATTTATCCATAAGAAAGACCTGGCAAAGTCATCCGGAATCTTCAATCTCTTGTGGATAGAAAGTTCCAGAAAAATGCCAAGGTTTTTTCCCTTATTTTTTTCTCCTCCTTTGTTTTTATAATTCACCTTTCGAAGGTGGAATTGACTTGAAACCACTGAATGTCTAGATAAGAGAAAGTCAAAGACAGAAGAGAGTTTCCTCCAGGGGATGAGAAGGATGCTCTTTCTCATTCTGCCTTTTTTACCAGAAAAAGTGCTATTCTTTCCTATTAGCCCCATCATTCTGATGACAGAATATGGTTAATTTCCAGATGTCCTAACAATAAGGATTATATTCAGCATCTTTTGACTGTGTTAAAATAATCAAATACTAGTACAGAATGTAGCCTCCTTAAAGTTGCAAATAAGTTAACCTGGAAATCTCTGAATGGGAGAATATATTCATATTGCTTGGAGGCACTGAACTTATGCAGTATGAAAGTAAAACTCCCCTGAATATTAAGGCCTTACTATTAATCTATAATTCCCTGTTACCAAATAGCAGGCTCACTGCACTCTTTACCTTGCCATGGGCAATGACAAAATTCAACTTGTGAGAAAAAAGAATAAAAAAATGCATTGTCAACATTTTCAAGATGACATTTGAATGCAAGAACATGCACACTAATACATGCTTTAAGAGAAATACAAGTTTTAAGTAGATGCAAAGCAATTACAAGATTTATTTCAAACATCATTAAACATGCACAGATTCTCCATGGTGAATACAATGGTTACAGATGCACCTTATCTTGGGGGATTAAACTTCAATCTCCACCCCTTTTTTAAAAAAATACAGCATTACAAAACTATTTCATAATGACACATTAAACTTTTGATATAGTCCTGTGCATTTTATATCTTCCAAATTTTCTCTGGAGGGTTGAAACAGATGGGAGACAGAGAACAAGAGCTAAGAAGACAATCTAATCATGGGACATTATACTTTATCCAAAATAATTATTTTATCAATCAAATATATTAACACTGTGACTAGATTTTCTAGTTTAGGCAGAAAACTAAGTTGACTGAAACATAGATATTTAACTGAAGACAATCTAAAACCCAATCTCTCAGAAAAAAACATACATTATTTAATGGAGTGAACTCTGGAGACCTAACTTTTTAACCAGTTTTTTTTAAAAAACAGTGTTCAATAAAAGCTATACTATACTAATTCAAGAGATAAATTACCCTGTTATTTGTGTGCATTTGTCTGTATTACATCACCATCACAATCTGATTAACATCCTATCTTTCTATAAACACATCACTCCTATATCCTTAAATATTTTTATTCAACTTCCTTAAAAATGACTTTCGAAACTCAAGCTTAATTTTTAGATATGGAAGCTATCATATTTAGCTTGATTCAAATAAATAGAGGGTTTTTTATGATGAAATCATAAAAAAGGGAACTAAGGTAGAAGGTTATTCAAATTATCTGTGAATGAACGGTAAACCAGCAATTAAAAAAGCAGGGAAATTTTTTTTTTCAAAGCCAATAAACTTATGTCTCAAATAAAGTTTATGCTTTCAAGCCAAGAAGAGTTAGTAGAATGTGAAAGAGTTGTGGCATAGCACAGAAGATTAAAGAGCCATGTCATTTTGTTGCTCAGTCTTTGGTAAAATGCTAATATTAATGAACAATGTTATAGTAAATAATCAATTTCAAAAAAACTCTACTTCCATGATTTTGGTCATTGACTGACTAATACCTGGATGAAAACAATAATGTATTATTTAATTAAAGATGTCTTAATTAATTGAATAACATTTTTTTAAAAAAACCTGTTGATAACTTGTTCTGACACAAATAGCATTTTCCCCTCTAACACAAGGAGAATTCATGTCAGTTTAAATGGTACCTTAAGCATGAACTAGAGAACCGCAGCCAATTTCAAAATACGTTTCCAAAACTAGTTCGTTTCTATTAATCACAGATGATTTATCACAGAACAGGATTCAAATATAATGCTAAATTAATAGGGCTCTGCAAAACATTAAAAAGTGATGTTCTGTAACGCAGACAATTGGGAACAGTCTTCTAAGCCAGGAGTCTCCATCCTTGGCAACTTTAAGCCTGGCAGACTTCAACTTCAACAAAGCTGGCTGGGGAATTCTGGGAGTTGAAGTCCACTAGGCTTAAAGCTGCTAAGGTTGGAGATCTGCTCTAAGCAGTCACATAAATCTTGAAAAAAAATGCCACTCACTTTAATTATTCAAAAAGAACTGCTTTCAGTGTTATGGCCATGCTAGAGAAATATAAATGGTTATTTCTATAGTGTGTTCCAGCCATGTTAAACTATATTTTAGTATTATGTCAACTACTTGCAATGCTTTATCCAATAATGACCCTACCAACATATGTACATGTTAGCTGAACAAATGAAGAATATTTCTTTTCTCTAGTACTGCTCTTCATAAACACACACATTTATGAAGATTTGGTTATGAATATTTAGTTAATGGAGACTGATATAATAATTTGGTTTGGTATTCTTTAAATACTCTCATAACAACATGGATTTTCTCCACTGAATCATTGTAATATACTGTATAATATTTGAAGGCCTACAAGGATGTAAGTAGGCAAATTTAGCAGCTCTTTGTCATAAAATAATGTTTTTGAAACAATGCCCTTTATAGTTAGTGACATTCTTGGAATAAGTTGCAGCAGCATGAAAAATTGTTTCCACTATTCCTATTATACTTCAAGGATATCCCTTGTTGAAATGCTCAAAACTGTTCATTGGTACTATTCCATCATGGCTGTTCATAATCAAAATGTAAAGATTTTCTGGTCAAGGCCTAAAGGACATTTTTGATCATACAGGTTTTAAAAGATCAATGTTAACAATAGCATCTTGTTTTCAAAGATAAAATTCTTTACAAAAAGAATAACTATTACTTTATTTTTTTTAAATTTCCTATATATTATAAGGTATTATTTTTCATGACAAACTCTGAGCTGATTCTGTGCGTATCAAAATAATCCTGGGAGCTGTGACAAATTATTCTAATAGTTTGGCTTTAAAAATCAGAAGGAAAGGAATAAGTACATAGTGCATGAAATGTAAATAGTATAGTATGCAGATGTCTTTAAATTCAATCTGCAATTTAAACTTTCCAGACGTGCAAACTATAACTTTCTACTTAAGCATCAAGGATGTTATAAGTTCAGTTTCAGTTTATTAAACTGAGTATATATACATTTTAAGTGTGCCCTTCCTGTGAGTGTAGATTTCTAAAGAGGGATTAGCATGTGGATAGAAATACTAGAAGCAAAAAGAACAACAAACAAAAAACCTATGTCATTAGTAAGAGCGGCTAACTAACAGGAGGAGTTGAGAAAACCTATCTCCTCAACAGGGAAAAGACAAGACTGGACAATTACAGAGACCAAGCAATAGGGATACAAACATAGACATTGAGTTTCTAGGGCAGAAGATAGCTGCAAACTTTGATTAAAGTCAAGCATGACGACTGTTATTAATTTAATAAGGCAACCATGTGGTTAAGCAAATGATGAAATTAGAAGGCATTGGTTAACAGGCTTTGATCACATGAAAAAGTATTACAGCGAACATTCTATATGTATTTAAATTGTAATAATTTTGTGAAATGTTAATGATTTACTTAAACTATGTATACCCCTCCAATATGTTTTTAATATAAGAATCTGATATAAAAACATTAAGATTTTTATTCAGCCTAGGTATAATAAAGGTGGTATATTATACATACGGGATTCTGGTCTAAAATACATGAAAATATCTATTGAGTAGCTGCAAAAAATAGATATATATTTGATCTTGATTAGCACTATGTTATATTTGCATGCATGGAGAGAGAAAAGCCACGCTTGGAAGGAAAAGTACACAGAAACTCAAGGTTTGACCATGGAGGGAGAAAAGGTACAGTGAGTTTCTCAAAATAAACACAAAACAGAAATGAATTGTCTGGGTTATACCCTGCAGTAAAGAGTTGAGAAAGCTAAGGCATAATTCAGAAGAAGGCTCAGGTCTGGAGATAATTAGTCCTACAGATTACAAATCTAAAAAAGACTGAATTTGAGTTCCCTGTTTTAAAAATTACATCCTTTCAACCTAAGAATTAAAACATAATTCAAATATCACATAAGACAAGTAACTACTTACAGATAAGGAGAGAGGCTGATTGAATCAGATACCTAATACTCTAATGGACAATTTTAAAATTACACATATGTCAATAATGGAGATAACAATGAGCCTCTTTTAAAAAAAGTCCTTTCCACTACTATTCTCCCTCTCTCCAGAAAACAACAACAACAAAAACGAATGAGCAATTGTCTGCAAAATGCCATTAGATGCATTTTTCCCCCACTGTTAAGTTTGGATACAGTGGCAAACATGAAGATGCTACAGATGGAAAGCAATGAAAATCTGATGAAGGAATCCTTTTGTTTCCGAAGAGTCCAGAGGTAGATTCCTCCGGATAGTCTTCAATTTAAGACCACAATTGAGCCCAAAATTTTGGTTACTAACTGAGACATTTAATCGAATTTTGCCCCATTTTGCGACCTTTCTTGTTACAGTAGTTGTGAATCACAGCACTTATTAAATTAGCAACACGACTGCTAAGTGATCTGGTTTCTTCACTGACTTTGTCAGAAGTTTGCAAAAGGTGATCACTGCAACCATCATAAATATGTGTCAATTATCAAGCATCTGAATTTTGATCATGTGATGCAGCAATGCGCATAATTGTGAAAAACAGTCATAAGTCACTTTTTTCAGTGCTGTTGTAACTTTGAATGGTCACTAAATGAACCTGTAAATATGTACCAATAAGTTCTCAAGAAACTATGTTAATGATTCGGCTTATAAGCTAAAGTATCTATAAAATGTTAGTTTCAGAAATGGATAGAGAATGGGCCCAGAAAAAAAGGAAAACTCCCTGCCACCTCCCTCTCAATACGTCACTGCTTATATGCTTCATTCAACTGGAACAAGTGTCAGCGGAATTATGTTCAAGTGCTGATTATGTGCCTGTTTCTGTAACATTCTATTGCATCCTCTAAAATGTAACAATAAAACTTTTTTAGAAGTAGCAACATTATTTCCACCATCTTCCACCAGATTCAATACCAGAATTTCCAGCCAAGCAACTAATCTCGCTCCATCACATATATAGACTGGTGAAAATTCTTGGAGTAAAAAGGTTTGATGGGTTGAGAAAATATGGAGTAAACTTCGCTCTACGTTTAGGCATTAATAAATTGATCACTTTCGACAATACCCTTATGATCAAAATGGGCAGCATGCAGCAAATGGGTTGATATCATTTTGAAAGATTTGGGTAAATCAATCATACAGAAAGAGAGATTCAACCAAAATAAAATGTAAAATGACGAAAGATCATTCTGAATTTTATAGTGGACATTTGAACTCAATTTTGACCAGTTACAATCAAGAATAAATTATTAGGAAGCTGAAATTCCAGATTAGAGTATGCTGAAAAATAGGTACAAATTTCCATATGAAGCTTCAGAAAGAGGGGAAAGGGGACAGAACCAAAACATAGCTAATAAGCTATTTGTTAGGAAATAACTTAAGGGGTTGGAAAGATCTAGGGAAAGGTCATCCATATTTACATGGTTGCAGTGTTCAAAAAGAAATGGGGCCACACCAAAGAAAAACATTCCATTTGTTCTTGCTCCACCACATATACATGCTACTCATCAGCCTACACCATAATATTATATGACTGATTTTGAAGCTAATTAGGAACCCAGCATTGTAATTTACTCAACAAACTATTAAACCTTAATATGATGCATGGACTAGTCAGTCTGACTTTACCAGTGAGCTAAACCATAATATGAGTGATTTAGTTTGGACTTTGTAAATCGTATCTATGGAAGAGGTACATAATCAGATACTCCAATGCTATAGGCTGTCCTAGAAAAATAAGTGTGGTTCCTAGAAACCTCCAAATGTTGATACCAAATTCTAAACTTAGATATGAAAAAGGGAGATAATTATAAAATTGACTTGGGAGTAATAGTATTATCTGTATTTAATTTTATTACACTTTAGTCCTGGTGTACCGAAAACATTTTGCAGTGAGGACCTTGGCACTATACTCAAAAATACTATCAGAGCAGAAAAAAGTATATAACCTTCATTTTGATTATTTAACATTATGAAAAGCATGTCATTTTGCTTTGTTCAATAGTTACAACAAGACACAGTTTGGAAGTGTTCAAATCAGCTACTGATTGAGAAACATGGAGGAAGTATAGCCAAAACCAAAACTGATGCTCCTCTGAAAGATCAGTGTTGATCTTAAATGTTTACTCCATCTCTAGGTAATAGTTAAAACACAGAATGGTATCATGTTAATCTAATCTGTGCTGGTATGACAGCTTCACCTATATAAGGTCTTCATTATACTACAAATCTTGCACCCCACATAGTCTATTTCTGCTACTTCTTTTTACCCATGCTACGTTTTATAATGTAATAACTTCCTCATGATAGGAATTGTGCTGCACTCTACCTACAATTTAGCTTATGGTACTGTTGGTAGATGAATATGGTGAAATCCAACACACCAAGAGCTGTGGTGGTGCAGCGAGTAGAGTACTGTATGCAGTACTTAGCAGCCAGCTGCCTGCAATTAGGCAGTTCAAATCTCACCAGGCTCAAGGTTGACTCAGCCTTCCATCCTTCCGAGGTGGGTAAAATGGGAATCCAGATTGTTGGGGGCAATATGCTGACTCTGTAAACTGCTTAGGGCGGGTTGAAAGCGCTGATAAGTGGTATATAAATCAAATGCTATTGCTATATTTTTTTTAATCCCATTTATATCCCGCTCTTCTCCGAAGACTCAGGGCGGCTTACAGTATGCTCAGCAACAGCCCTCATTCCATGCATATGCCTGCTCATTAGGGCTCTCGGCATTTTACAAAGTCAGCTTATATTATATTGCTATCAACAGGGCATTAGGTTGGAGAAGGCCATCTTAGATCATTTGCTAAAGATCATTTTGCTAATCTTACCTGCTCATATTTTCCTAACATCTATTATGAATGCCTTATACCACTTAATTTCAAAAAAACCTTGTTTAAATTTCTTGAGTATCTTCAAATGGTATCAGTCTGGAGAGATGGAAGTATTCTCTGAAATCTATCTTGTGACTTTTTTTACACACTGGTGATCATTATCACCATTTTTTCTCTCTATCTAAGACCCACTTTTTGTCATCAGTAATTTTTGAGCCATAATTGCCTTTCTCCCTCTTTTCTACCTAACCGTACAGAACTTTGTCTTTTTTGCATTTCAAAGTACCTCAGTTTTCCCCAAAATTCCCCATTTCCCTGAGGATCATACTAGACTTAATTCCCTTTCCCCCCTGAACATTATATACACAGTAGATTTAAAACAATAAAAATGTTAAGGCTGAGATAAAAGAACTGTTCACCCAGCCCACAGAGCTGAAAAAGGAAGTGAACATATACAGGAAATATACAAAGTACACTCTTTGTCAAACAGTAAATCAGTAACAAACAAAACAAAGCTAGAACTACCAAACACTGCAGGGATTCTGGCCTTTTGACTGAATACAGGGATATAACTTCTCCTGTTCCAGTCTGGCTTTATCTGCCATGCTAAATCAAGGTATGGTAATCCTGCACTCTTCTCTTCTAAATAAATTCCAAATAATCTGTTCTTCTATGAAACATATTTCCTTTTCCACAGAACCAGTAATGAGTCTGAGACTATTGATTCAACCAACCTGTCTCCTCTCCAGTCTTAAAGATAAATATATAAATAAGATCCTGATACAATGATAGCATCCTGAAAGCAAAGTTTTAACCTGATATCTGTGTGAACTCCCTTCTCTCCCAATAGTATTTCCATTCTGTTGCAAAGGTGATGAGTCATAGGGTAGAACTAGTGAAGCAACAAAAAATGCTGGTGTTATGATAGTGTGGCTCAAGGATATTTAGACTATGTCCTAGAGCATGTTACTAGAAGACTGTTCCTCAAAACAAGAAACAGCAGGAAACTAGAGTCCATTGGTCAATGACAGTTTTCTGTAGTGGGGTAGATATTATGACAGGTCCGAGAGGGAGAATAGAATAGAATGCAAGACAAAAACAAACATACAAGCTCTTTAGCTAATATGTACCAGTATTTGGAAATCTGATACCCTAGCAACCTTCTGTATGGACACTGACTCAATCAGATTTCAGCTTGCACAAGGAGAAACAGCATTTTCTCTGAATACAGATTAGCTGTAAAAATAGGTCACTTCTTTGCATTTTAAGGAGGATGGACACCAGTTCAACATTTTAAGATCTGTATTTTAAACAATCCTGTAGTGTGATGTGGCATTTCCAGGCTGCCAAAACTTATAAAACAATATTTTCCAATAACTGACTTGGACATATTTGGGACAACAATTTTCATCTGCCCTAACTAGTTGACATTTGTGGATATTGATCATCATAGTCCAATCTATCTAGTAAACACTACATTAAGCATCCTGAAATTATCGTAGGACGATTTAGATGTTTTAACAATTAAAATATTAATGAGGTTTGTAGTTCATGAACTTTGTTCATTAACGACTTACCGATTCTTTTCTAGTTCGTTGTGCGTAGACCTGAAAGATAAACCAAGAAAAAGAAATTATTAGGTATCTCTAGTCTACCTCATAAGCCCATTTTCATTAACACCTTTCTTTATTCTAGTGTCTTAATGATATATTAGTGGGTAATGCCCATATTTCAAAGTAATTTGGGAAAGACCAAACTGAATGAGGCTGTCATAAATCTTGAGCAGTTTTTCATTCCCAGATATAAGATTCATATTCAGAAACATTGCCAATTATAGTACTATATACGGTAAGTAATTTAATATCTACAATTGTATATCTTACTGCAAATTCTAAGCTTTACAATTTATCTTCAGCTCAATATCAATTTGCTTATTGCTTTAGTCACCATTATTCCCTAGTATGAAACAGTCCTGCCCAAATCATTCTATAAATAAGGTGCCGTTTATAGTGAATAAAATAATTAAACAAAAAAGAATAGAAATAAACGAGAAAGCCCCTCATTATCCAAGTTCTTTCCTTACATTTAACTATTACATGTATTCATGTTGATAGGTCAATCATGAAAAAAAATTAAAATTATTATTTTGTTTAAGTCAATTTACTAAACTTTGCAAGCAATCTGCAAGTTTCCAAGTATGTTTGGAGAATTTATCTTTTTATAATAACATAATATATAACAACTGAACTATGTAGAATTTATAAATTACTAGAATTAAAAATATTTTACTGCTTTAAAAAAGTTATACTGTAAAATAAATTGATCCCAGAGTGTCTATTTTGTTTTTTAAATTCAAAGCCTGTAATTTTAAGATTTGACCACATATTTTTATGAATTAACATCACACTTTTCTGAAGCTCAAATACTGCCTTCTATCTTCAACTGAAAGAACTTTTAATGAAAACCATAACATTTAATTAATGAAGAATTCCAGGCTTAACGAAATTTTTCTGTGAATCAATAACTTCTAAAAATGGCAGTCAGAAAAGTGACAAAGGAGTGCTAAAACAAGTAAAAAAACAACAAAAAGGAATTTTTAAAAAAATAAAATTATTTTAATCTCCACATAGAGCAACATTGGAGCCAGACATCCTGGAATGTGAAGTCAAATGGGCCTTAGGAAGTCTAAGCAACGATAAAGCTAGTGGAGGTGAC
>JANHFR010003288.1:31836-50290 GCA_032468015.1 Mimophis mahfalensis | reverse complement strand
AATTCTGGGTGTTGAAGTCCAGAAGTCTTAAAGTTGTCAAGTTTGAATACCCCTGACTTAGATGTATGAATTTCAATTCAATAGCACATTTCATCAATATCCAGAATTAGACTTATTAAAGAAAATCATAAAGTGCAACATATATCCAAAGCTAAGATACACTGAATGAAAACAACACTTCCTCTTCTTTCACAAATAGGATATTTCTTGGCCCACTAAATGGATCTAAGTTCCAGAGCAAAACTTCTTAGACCAGGGATGTTAAACTCAAGGCCTGCGGGCCAGATCCGGCCCACAGGGCGCTTAAATCTGGCCCATGGGGCTGGCCTATAAATATCAAAGGGCCAGCCTGCAGTGCCTCTATTGGCCAAAAATGGCCTTGTGGAGGCTCCGCACTGCCTGTTTTTGGCCTCCCCAACCTCCAGCAGCAGTCTGCTGGCCAAAAACGGGCCAAGTGAAGGCCTCAGGAGGCCTCTACGTGGCTCGTTTTTGGCCAGCAGAGTACTATGGAGGCCATGGAAGCCTAAAATTAGAAGCGGGGTGGGGGCTTGTAGGGCATCTGCAACCTTGAGCCTGGTGAGATTTGAAGTGACAAACTGCAGACAGACAGCAGTCAGAAGTAGCCTGCAGAACTGCACTCTAACCACTGCAACATCATGGCTCAATGGTTATTTTCAATGGAACTTGTTTAATTATTTATTTACAGCAACCAGAGACTGTCCCAATCTAACCGATTCTGGAGAGCAAAGATGAACAAACAAGGACAGATTGTCTCAACAATAAAAACAGTTCATTGTTAATATTACATAATAATAGTAAGAAATATGTGCCCTTATGCATACTATAGCCTGCTGAAACAAAACCTGAATGAAATGGAGGAAGAGGCCAAACAAACTTCTGGAGAGAAAGTACGAAGAAATTTAAGTAATCTTTTGATTTGATGCTCCCTTGGCTAGTCTGGCAGGACCTTATGGAATTTGTTGTTCAAAACATCTGAAAAGACTCAGGTTGATTACTCTTAAGGCAAATGAACTGGAGCAAGAAGTTTTGGGTTTTTATTTTTTATTTTTTACAACTAAAATAAATATCTTCCTTGACATCAGTACTGTTCAATGAAAAATTCCATACATTGCTGATAAAAAACATCAAGAAGTTATCCAGAGGAAAGTACATTTCATAAAATAATGACTTTATATGACATTTTGGCCTAGTGCTACTTATTACGCTTGATTACAGTTTGTCAAGTACCTATTTTATGTGCCTGGAAACCATTTACAAATACCAGACATAGAAATCTTCACTATGAGCAATACGGAGAAAATATCTAATACTGCAACTTCTGGATATTATTTGGAAAAGTAGAATAAGGAAAGTAGAATCAGGGGCAGATTATAGTTGTCAATGTAATAATGTTCCTCCTCCGTGTTGATAGAACTTGTCTTTGAAATTATGCAGCCACACTTATTCCTCAGCAAGCTTTGTCATGCATATTCATACTAGTCTTTCCACATTCTGATATGTATATACAGTAATGTGTCTGGTATAATTTTGGGTGCAGTCATATTCTGAGGTTGCCTTCTATAGTAAAGCCATTTAATTTCTTAATGCCTCTCTTAATATGTTATCTCTTGGATCTAAATGTAACATATTGTATCTATTTTTGCAAAGGACATAAGTTTCTAACATTTCAGTTTTATATATGCCTACATATAATTATTTTTTCTTATTTCAATAGATCTTATATCCAGATAAGGAATAAAATCAGTCAATAGGACTTAGATGTTATACTTTAAAACAGGGGTATCAAACTCAACTTTATGGAGGGCCAGATCAGCATTGTTATTGTCCTCCATGGGCTGGAGGCATGGTCAAGGGAAGGGGCATGGCCAACTCTGCCACCACTTGGCAAACCCACTCAGTCTGAAGGAGGCAAAGCAGCCAGCTAGAAACCAAGTAGAAGTGGTAAAAGCACGCCCATTCCCAGCAGGCAAAAGGCGGCCACTGCAAGCAGGGAAAGCTCGATCTGCATCAGTGCTATGGCTGCCCAAGCCCAGCCGGGATTGCATGCCTTTCCTCCCTGCCATCTCTGCTTGGCCTGGGTAACCAGGGCTTTGATGGGGATCTGGCTTTCCCCACCGCGGTGGCCCTTTTTGCGTACTCGGCCTGCTGGGCCTGAGCTGCTGGTGGCCTCAGTGCATCACAGGAACAAGTCACTCAAGCTGGCATCTTTGCCTCGTTCAGGCTGGGTGGGTCTTCTCCAGAGCGCATTGGGGTGCTGCCTGACCGACATAGCTCCTTCAGACAGAGACCCCCAGGCTACGCCTTTTATAATAACCTTTTTTTGTTATTAATGGCTCTTTGCCTTCTTTGTTTCTAACTCCTCCTATATCACCAGCAGCTCTTCCTTTCCTGCTTCTATGGTATTTCCTCTTCCACGGACCAACTACCTGAACCTCTCCAACACCAACTAAAGGATCTACTTATTGGTCCACCATTTAGAGAGGCATCAGAGAGGAAGCTGTGTTTGACATTATCACTAATCTAAGAAATTCCTTTCCAAGAGAAATGTGGTTAGTTAAAACTGGACTTATTTTAATATATGCTTATTTATTCTCTTTGGATTTTAATTGGATAGATTCTATGGTCTCATAAGACATACACACATGCATATACCACCCCCCACCCCCCACACACAAACCCTTCTATTCTTTCCCAGTCTTTTTTTTTTTGCCATTCTTGAAAAACACCTATGGACTCAACCACTAGAGATTATTGGTAAAATTTAAAAAAAAAAAACACATTTAGAATGTGATTTGTCAAAATTATTATTTCAAATATTATGCTACATTTAGCCCTTCACTATTGAGATGTTTGAATGGAATTTTACAACCATCCCAGATTTGCAGAAAGCAATTCACTCTGAGTTGCAGGCTTCCATTTTTTGTATATAAACTGGGCATGAGGTTGTACCTCCTGTTTCTACTAATAGCTGTCAGTGTTCTTATCCTCAATTTGTTGTGTCCTTTTCTGAACTCAGTTAGATTGCTGGATTACACAACAGCCCATTTAAATTTCATTAACCCTGATTATACATTGGAAAAAGCATCAGTTTGCATACATGTAGCATTGTTGTTGTTGTTGTTGTTGTTGTTGTTTTTAAATTCCCTGCGATGCAACAATTCTTTGGCTATGGAAGAGCTACTGAGACTGCAATTTACCAGTCTTTGCTCCCATATAAATCCAATTGAAGCAATTAAAAATTGAGCAAGAAAAGATTAGGGTGCTTTACACTATGAGGCTAAAAAGATCTTGTATGCTCCCTGCCTATTTTATATCACCTCAAAAACTGGTTCCTATGTATACTGTGTTCAGTTTTAGTATGAGACTAGCTAGTTGAAACTACTTGAAGTGATTTACGATAAAAAAGTAAAGTACAAATAATAAGAAAATTTCAAGTGCCCTCAGCAATGTGCAGATTATGATAGAAAGAAAAAAGAATTTCTGAAAAAAACATTTCTCCCTTCTCAACTCAAGTAGTCATTGTAAGCCAGAGTCAAACAGGAAAAGAGCAAATAAGACAACTATAGCTGTTAATTCCAAAACCACAACTAGTTTATTTCACCATTTGTTTTTTTCATCCCTGTCAAAAAAGCAAGATTCAACAAAAATAATAAAATGTACTCTTATCTAAATGAAGTTCTGAATTTTCCTTGATTCTACTTTGTGGTACTTTAACTAATTTATCACCACTGTTTCAGTTGTTGATGCTTTTAATTGATTATTTTATTCTTTGCTTCTGTTTACTATAATAGTGAACATAACTAAAAGCTGCTGCTATTAAGGGATATTTTTTTAAATGGAATAAAAAATAAATATGGGTCAGTGCCACTACTCCCAGAATTCAGTTGTTGCCACTGGGATCCATTTGTTTTATTTTAAATTTATTCAATATTAAAGCAATTGTATATTAAATTCTTTGAAACATATATTTTGTAAACAAATTATACAGACCACACACTTTTCACACCAATAAACTTAGCAGCAGCAGACCAGAGAGTGGAAAAATATATTGAAAGCACTGACTTACATGTGTCATCATGAATGGCAAGAATACACATCCTATTATAAATGAGCTCTGTAAATGTTTATTTCCTGCCAGGACACCCACCAAGGTTCTACCAAGGGTAGTAATTCTACCCAGTTATCTGAAATATTTCGCCTGGATGTTTGTTATAAGAATGGAAATTTTTGAGAACAGAGTCCCAGGTTTTTTTTTGTTTGCCCTATATATGCCTCCTTGTGTCTTGCTTTTAAAACACTTAAATATCAGAACTGTTACATACATAATACTGGTCTTCATAAACTCCCATGTGAGACTTTTTGGCTAAAGCATGAATACTATTTATATCGTATACAAAATGTATACAAAATAAATAATGTAGCAGTTATACTACCCTATTAATAGGAGTATTTATTTAAACCTTCACTCAGCCTAGACTGATGCACTTGTTTTAATTCCGGTTGTAAAAGAGATCAGGAAGCTCTGATGGAAGTAATCCATGATAGTATGACCACACAGAATGACTATGCAGTGTACCTTAGATGGGGTGGCTTTTGAAGACAACTCAGAAATGAACAGTGGTGCAAAATGCAGTAAGCAAGCTAGTGGCAAATGAAGCTCACTACCACAACATAACACCAACTTTTGATGGCTACACTGGTTACCAACAGACTTCCAAATGCTACATTTTACCTGTAAAACGTTTTACAGAATGACTCTGAATTATGTCCATTTTTTCCCAAATGATTCAGCCTGCTATGTCAGGGACTTCTCAAACTCCTGCAAGGGAGGTACAAATGTTGTGGAGCAGAAAGATGACTTTCTCTATAATAGTTCTAATGATTTTAAAACAGTGTAGCTCCAGGGCTATGCCTCATTACATCTCACAAGGCAGGAAAAAGTTTGATGACTGGTGACTTGGCTGCCATTATTATTGTTATAGGCCAGAGGTCGGCAAACCGCGGCTCATGAGCCGCATGTGGCTCTTTGGCCACTTGAGTGCGGCTCTTCAGACATTTGGGGCTTTCCTCAGCCGGGAGAGGGAATCAGCCCAGAGCCGCAGCTTCTTAGCTCTCCGCACCCATGGCCAATGCCTGAGGGCAGAGACTCCGAGAGCAGCAAGTGGGGTGGAGGGGCGGGGGCGGGTCCTCTTTGAGCACATGGGCCAGCAGAGACTGTTTGCAGGCTCGCCAGCTCTCTCTTTCTCTCTTTCTCCCTGTCTCTCATCTCTCTCTTTCTCTCTCTCTCTCTCTCTCTCTCTCTCTCTCTCTCTCTCTCTCTCTCTCTCTCTCTCTCCTGAGTGTGTTCCCTCTTGAACCATTTCCCCAAAACAGGCAAGGAAGGAGGGGGGTTGTTTTAAATTAAACGGCAGAAGCATGATGCCCAGGCTCACCTGCTGGACTCAGGCAAGAGGGGCGGAGGAAGAACGGACCACAAGTGCCACGTGAGCTTTTTTTTACTTCTGCTCATTCTGCCTCTGTAAATCGGCATCTCTGCGCCGAACATCCAAAGGTGGGAGGAGCAGAAGAAAAAAAAAGCTCACATGGCGCTTGCAGTCCGTTCTCCCTCCGCCACTCTTGCCCAAGTCCAGCAGGTGAGCCTGGGCGTCATGCTTCTGCCATTTAATTTAAAAAAAAAACAAAACCTAACCCTTACTGGCCTGCTTTTGGGAAATGGTTCAAGAGGGAACACACGCAGGAGAGAGACAGAGAGAGAGATGAGAGAGAGGGAGGAAGAGATGAGAGAGAGATGAGAGAGAGATGAGAGAGAGAAAGTGACAGGGAAAGAGAGATGAGAAAGAAAGAGATGCAGAGGAGCGCACGTACACGCGCGCGCGCGCACATACACATTTCCCAGAGAAAATACCAGAAGCCACAAAACCTGGTTACGCATGGCTGGAAGGGTCATGTGACTGGGTGGGAGTGAATGATGGTAAATTGGCCACACCCACCCAGGTTTTGTGGCTCCCACTGTTTTCATTTCTATGGGAAATGAGTCCAAATGGCTCTTCGATTGTTTAAGTTTGCCGACCCTTGTTATAGGCCTTTACACATTTCTATATGTTCTTTGGGGTCACATTATATTGTGTCAGGCTATATGTTTTAATGTTATTTTGCTTTTGCACAATGAGCCTGGTGATTTAGTCAGTACAAAAATGTTTTAATACATGAATAAAAATTAATTCCATTGATGGCTTTATGGATGACACTTCAAATTTTGCTTTTTCTATCCACATTTGTTTATTTACAATACTTATTTATTGTTAAAACAGTCACTGTAAGGTATGCACACAAAAAAAGGAAAAGAGTAAAAACAAGGGAAATATCTGCATATTCTTACACTTTACCATACCCATATTATTAAGCGAGGGGGGGGGGGGATTCCTTGAAGTCCTTTTTCCTTGATTAGCAACACCTAAGGCAGAATTCCTATCTGGGGAAGTACAGTAGTCCTCGACTTCCAACCACGATGGATCCCAAAATTTCTGTTGTTAAGCAAGACATTTCTTAAGTGAGCCTTGCCCCATTTTATGACCTTTCTTGTCATGGTTGTTAGATGAATCCCTGCACAGAACATGTTCGTTAAGTGAATCTGGCTTCCCCATTGATTTTGCTTCTCAGAAGGTCGCAAAAGGGGATCACATGACCTTGGAAACAGCAAAGGTCATAAGTATGAACCAGTTGCTAACTGTCTGAATTTTTATCACAGGACCACGGGGATGCTACAAACGTCATTAAGTGTGAAAAACAATCATAAGTCACTTTTTCAGGGCCATTTGAATGGTCACTAAATGAACTGTTGTAAGTTGAGGACCACCATGTACATGAAGCTATGTGGCTTTAGGTTTTGTTTCATTTGACAAGGGAAATGAAATGCCAGCACTACAGCTGAATTCAGCTGAAATGTCATCATTACAGATATTACAAGTATGGCATTGCAGTATTAACCAATGACTAATTTTGAAGGCATCATTTAGTTTTAATGTTATTGTGTTTCTGCAACAATGATTTTTAGTAAATTCTCCAAATCACATAGTTAAATAAGTAAACAAGTGTCTTTTGTTCAGAAGGTGAAGTCATATTTGATTAAAATGGGTCATATATCACCAACAGAGAGCACTAGAAAGATTATATCTTTGGAAAATATTGTTGCTGTAATCAAGTAAGTGAGCCTTTGGCATAAAGCAGTCTGCAAATCTACCAAATATATTCATCCTCTGGAACACAACTCTATTACGTTGTAATTGTTTTGCTCACACTTTCCATCAATTGGTTCATTAGCCTGATATTATTACATACATAGAACATGCCATACAAGGGACAGAAAAGCAGGTTCTATTATCAGACTAATACACTATTCAATGAGAGGTTTCATAATCCATCAGATTATAAATTCCTTTTTATAAAAAATGAAAGTCTGCACAAAAATAATACATTACAAATAACATCTTCAAATGGTGTTCAAGCAAATATGACTTGATTTAAAACTCCAAGTCTGTTTTTGCTGTCTAAGTGAAAATATTTAAACTACAGACTTAATATACATACCTGGGCAGAGGGGTGTGGAATCCCCATACCTCCACTGAATACAGTGGGATCCATTTCAAAATAAAAATGCAAAGGATTTCCCCCTAGATTAATATTAGTCTCTCTAGAGTAAAATCAGCTACTTGGGAAAGCTTTCAATGATGATGCAAGTTACATAAAATGAGCGTGGGGAACCTGCAGGAACAAGGCATTACGTACTCAGCTAACAAGCTGGTTCTGCAAGATTTAAAGAGGCAGCTAACACAATACCACATTGGTCAATTCTTCTATTAAAAGCCACAAACTTGCAGATCATCAAGGGCTGGGGAAGCAAGATTATGAGGAAAGAACTACAGCAAAAGAACTCTGCCAAATAAAATATAACCTATTCTCCCTGATGGATACATGAAATATTTGTGCCTCTATATTGTAATAACAATCTCCCCTTTTCAAGTCCTTTTTGGACTGTTACCTGTTTGTGGTGCCTGTGCTGTTGCCTCCGCTGCTATGCTTTCTTGATCGGCTCAGTCTCTGCAGTGGCTTTGGGTCCTGCAGCCCAAGACTTGTCATGGAAGGGAAGGCTGAGGCATACCCATGTTCACACTCTGCATAAATTATGATCAAATGGAAATAGAAGGAACAGTGAGTAAGATACAGTATTTTCCAAAGACAACACCAGCAGAGCCCTGAATGACTTCTCAGGCAGCACTCTCAGCTTTAAACAAACGTGAGAACACTCAGACATAAAAACCACAGGCAATGCACCTGTTCAGATAAGGCCGATTAGCTTAGAGTCCAAATCCCTTTGAGTCAGTCCTGGTGACTGCATGCAGTTTTCTCTCTTTTTCAGAAGTGGTTTCCCATTGCCTTCTTCCTAAGGCTGAGAAAGAGTGAATGGCCCAAAGTCAGCAAAGGCAGCACTAGAAGTTACAGCCTCCCTGTTTGTATACTAGTGACATTAATCACTACCCTAAACTGACTCTACAGTGTATGTTTCAAGACAACTTTAATGTCTGTATCAAAACTTCTTGATCAAATCCAGAGCACATTAAAAGACATTCTGCCACTCTGCTCACAATTCTCCATCTCTTTACTCCCACTTTTTCCCCTCCCCCCAAGCAACTGCTTCTTTCAAAACAAGTTAAGTTGGAGCTATTTCCAGGAAGGTGGATCACCTCAATTCCTGCCCCTTCCTTAAAAGGTGTTACCTCGGTCTCTGCGATCCAGGTATTCGGCTGCCTCCAAAAGGCGCTGGATGTTGATCATCTCTACCCGCTCCATAGCCCTTGGGATGATGAAATCTTTCCCCGAACAACTGTGAAGGAGGACTTTGCTGCCTTGCCCCTGGCACTATGGGTGAAATAGACCTTAGTTCTCTGATCTTCCCAAGAGAGAAAAAGAATAAGGTAGGAAACGAGTAACTTGGAGAAAGGATGCTTCTTGTCCTGCTTCTAGGAAGTTAATCAGTGAGGCGTAAAAAAGAACTGAACAACTACTGCAGCAGTTACCCTGACTCATGGCCACATCCTACTTCAGAAAGATCTCTTTCCTTTACCTCTAGGCAATAACAGAGACCCTTCCACAACTCCTAGTCCCGACTGTCTCCCCCTTTGGTCTAGACTATTCGTTTTCTTCTCCTTCAAATGTCTAGCACTGCGCCCGACCCAGCTTCATACCCTTTTCTCAGTGCCCCAAACATTTAATCTGTCCTCTAACCTCTTCTTAATCTACTCCTGCATTCTGCCCCCTATTTGCCCCTTTCCTTCGTGGCCCCACACTTTTCGCCTCCTCTATCTCGATGCTGCCCCTGCATCCATCGTGCAAGCCCTCTCCCCCAAAGATCTATCGCTTTCTCCGCCTTCTGCAGCAGATACTGTACGTCCCTGCCTCTTTCACAGTTTGTTTACCTCCGCTTAGAAATCATGGAGGGGGAGGGGACGCACATGAGACTTTCAGCCCCAATGCCATTTGGGAAATGTAGTTCTCGGCTTCCTCTCCCTGCAAGTTCGGCGCGTGTGCACGTTTGCATTATGGGAAGCTTCGTTTTTCCACGTTACGCATGTTGCCCGGACCGAAGCAAGCTTATACAGCCCTCCCCTCGGTATGTTTACGGACACGGAGATAAGATGGGGAAATCCCTTCCTTGTTTACAGAAAATAGCGGCCATGAAGGTTGGTCTAATAATAAACAAAATTCCGGGATTAATGGACAGCTTGTATTGCGCCTTCCCCTCTAAATAATCAATTTTGGGATTTGTTAAGCCTCAAACCGTTAATTGCATAAAGTACTCGGAAAGGAGTTCCAGTGATATCGATGTGTTGCTCCATTAGCGCAGTTTAAGTGGTCAAGTGAAAAAAGGTACCACAAAACTGCATTTTAATTATTACAATAGCCATAATAAACCATTGAATTAAACAATCTATTCTACATGCCTGTTTTGTTTTATCTCTTCCAGGAACTTTTTTGTTTTATCTCTTCAAGGAACTTTTAAAATACAATTTATAATCAAATCATCTTTTAGAAATTAAAGAAAACTGAACTGCAACTGAAAACATGTTTGCTTGAAATTCCATCAAAATGTAATTGAAAGTACATATTGGATGAGAGTTTTGATGTGAAATAACATTACTTCAAATCAAATCTGTATAATGGTTACAGACAGCAAAAATACGGTAATTACATCTGTTTTAGAGTCCTATGAGACATATCCTATGGCGTGAACTATGTCTAAAATATTCCCTTTTTTCAAAAAATAAATAAATCCTTGAGTAATGTACTGAAGCGAACAGGTCCTGTGATGTGATTAGCATAATTATAAACATAACAAAATAGTAGCAAAGTTTTCAGGAAAAACAGTAGGCATAGTTCCTGGTCTTAAAAACAAATAATATATGAATATCCTTCAATTTACTAATAGAATCATACTTTATACTAGGAAAAAAAATAGAATCCACAAAAAATATATCTCCTTGTGTAAAGAAACTGAATTTTAATTGAAATAAACTGCTAGACAAACTGAATTTTAATTGAAACAGAGAAATGTATAAAGTTGGAAGATGTGCAAACTGGTCAGAATGAAAAGCTGAATTGAGCAATTTGTAATACTTTATAATTGAATACAGAAAGTATTTTGCAGATGCCAAATAAACAGAGTTCCCTATGTTCAGTTTTATCTTTAGCAAGAAAATTATCTTATATTGTTTCAACAAGAATCACTGTAAAGCAACATAATTTTTATTCCTGAAATAAATAAACACACATCCATATTAAGCACATACGAAAATAATTAAGAAGTGCTTCAGACTTGTAGATGTGCAACATAGCAGCTCCTTTCTATGACAGCAGTCTAACTTCTGTCATATTTCCATAGGAGCCTTAAAAAGGGGGTTACTGATTAAAGCAATCCGTTCATTAAAACTAATGTCCTTAAAAACAGTGGTCTTTTTTCAGGTTTGTCACAAAGCTTGAAAAAAACCTGTAGTACTTTAAATGAATAGCAAGAGAGGCAATATGTAGCATTTGCCTAAGATCCAAAGCACTTCTTGCTAATCATCTTCAAACTTTATATGTAAGAGCATTTACTGGCTGGATGCCCTTTGGGCCAGTAAACGCTTAGCTGTATCCAGTTGCCCTTACTACTCCCAAATTAAGGGATGACTAGGCTGTAAACAAAGTTACAGTATATGTAAGAGTGTTAGTGGTTAAAATACTAGGCTAGAAACCACAAAGTCATGACTTCCAGTTTGGCATTAGGCATGAAGTCAGCTGGGTAACTTGGTCAAGTCATTCTGCCTCAGGCCTTGGGAAAAGGCAATGGTAACCACTTCCAAAAATGTAGTGGGCACCTTTAAGTCTCCAGAAGTGAAGACTACTCAGTGGTACATTCAGATCTATTTCCACAATTATCATTAAAACAGAATCCTAAATGAACAAAATGTGATTATTTTAACAGAGTATTAGTAAATTTGAACATTATTTTTATGAGGTTCAATAATGCTTGTTCTAGATGGAGCTTTTACATAATCATTCAGCCTTATTCACTGACTTGTAAAAAGGATCCTGAAGTACACTTCACTTAATCTGTCTTTTCCCATCAACATCTCCATTGTTTTTCTCTCCAAAGTGCAGTACTGTATTTAGTTTTTTTTTAAAAGTTACATGGTAGCTTTTGATTGATAGTGCTAGTAGCTCTCTGGAAACACCTTATGCATAAAGTCAATAGAAACCAAATTAAATCATATTACTTAGTGGTTTAAAGATTTTTGCATAGGCAAGTTTCATCATGATGTGGTAGATCGTTTGGTTGTAGGATTTCATAGGAATACGTAAAGGATTTTCTCTATAAATCAAAAAAGCGTTGTGAAATAGAATGACAATACTCTTTAAAATAAGTTTTTATTACGGTTTATTGTTATCATACTTCCAAAATTGATCAGACCGCATGATCTCTCTCTTAATTAATTTTCTGAATAATTCTTATTTAATGCAGTAACAGAGGTCTTAAGATGTTTTTTCCCTGCCTGCACTTCAGTATCTGATAAGAATAAATAGGATTTCATGCAAAAGATATGAGTTCAAATTACATGGCTCTAACCGGATAGGCAGCATATGATAGATACTGGTTGGAGAGAATAAGAACCGTAGTGCAATAGAGCTAGAAGGCTATTGACCTGGGGAAGGTCATATATGAAATATCATTTTATTAGCACTCATGATTATCAGTGATAATCCAACACCCAACTCCAAAAACCTCACCACTTCTCAGTCCCAGCAATTCTGGGAAACTATATTCAGTGGTTATATTCAATCTGATATAACAATAATATATAATAGTAGGTCAATAGGTTTATTTATATTGAAATCATATCCATGTCAATTTAATAGTAAAGCTGAGTAAGTGAGATTACTGGTGCTTTCAAATCTGGACTGCAAATAGCTATACAACTCCTATGGTAGATAGATTGAAAGAGGACAGAAAACTCATTAGTGTCATCTAGTGTTATCCAAACTTGCTACTTCATAATCTACCTGTTAGCCTATATTAATTCCCTTGTTTATACAACTGTAGCTTGTGATGTTCCATAGCTTTTTCGAGAAAGAAAATCAAAAGCTTGGAAGAAATTTTGGAAAGCTCTACTGAGATTCTTACAAGTTAGCATGAGTAAACCATATTTCACTTCCAAATTCAGCAATAATTACTGATCAAACATCATTTTAATTAATATTTTTCCCCTTGGATACTTTATCCACATGTTTTCCCTCAGTTATATCCAACAACATTACTTGACAGGCTATTGGGATTATAGAGGAAGAAAATGAAACATAAAATATAAAGTATAATTTGAAAAACATTAAAATGCATTTGCTGCTAAAGATTACCAGACAGACAGGACCACGTGTGACCTAATCAAGTATTTTTATTCCCTAAAGAATACTATTTTATTCTTCAAAATAGTTCGAAGAATGGATCACATTTATTCCATACCAGATGCAATTCAAAAATAATGTACGATTTCCAGTAGCTTAATAATTTTGCTCCTGCCAGCTCTGTGTCCTAAATAAATAAATAAATAAATAAACAAATAATTACTATTACATTCCAGTTTCTTTGCTGTTAGGCTACACTGCAATCAACTTTAACAAAAACTGCAAGATTTTAGTCTATGAATTAATAAAAGGTGATTGTGAAGAAAGAACTTAAACTACAATCTTCTATTTTATTTCAACAATATCAAAGCATATATAAGCAATAATGTACATTAACTAAATGTTAATTCTTTTTCTGATGCATTGGGATAATAGCAGTTTCCTTCCTAGTTATCCAGATGCTAAAATTCAAAGGTTTACAAGCCAGAGCATTTCTTCTATTCTGAATAAACTGTAATTATTTTATGTAAATAGTAATTTTTCTATATATCAGTGGCATATGAAAAAAGTAAGGTTACCCTTCATGACTAGCACTTTAATTGAAGCCACAAATTATTTTGCTATACCTTCTGGACAATCTCTTTATTAGTGAAATGCTTCTACTTGAAGATAAACAATGCCATTCTTTGTACAAACCTCTAAGCTGTATAAAAATTGCTAGTAGCCTAGAAAGAATTTGATGGCTGCAAAATGAGTAACATTAAAACAGCCCTGTTTTCTGCAAAAAAGTTGTGTCCATGTGATGCATTTTCATAAATATAAGTCATGAAGCTCATAATAGATTTTATGTCAATTTCCAAGAAATTAGGAGGAAAGTAAAGAGCAGCAAAATGGTGGCAGTCTGCCCTGAACAACTGAATCTCCCCACTTTTTCATGTATTCACCGGATCCATGTAAAAAAGGGGGCAGAGCTTGGATTATTTGGTAATGGCTGCCATGTTGACCCTTGTGGACATCCTTGCTGGTAGCTGAGCACTATGAAAAGATCCTTTGCTGTTCTTTCCTCAGGGCCATTTCACCCATCATGCTTTCAAAGAGAAGGATGATAAAACTTTATAGTCATGGCAAATTTCTACATGAAGTGAATATGGCTATGCAACATTTCACATTCTAAGAAAAAAAAAGTTTTATAGTGTGCAGGAATTCTCACACAGAACCCCACAGAAAAATCTATGTTTTCTCCAAGGATTTTAAGGTTATCTCCTACCACTGCAGGTTCAAGTCAGACAGCTGCAGCATAATCCTGAACTGAAGACAAATTACTTTGTGCATACCTACACACACTGAACAGTCTGTCTTAAATTCAAAAGCATCACACAACCAGATTGATAGTGAAGTTTTTATATACTGTAGCAGTTTTTCTCATTTTTAAGCATTTGTTAAAGGGATGATTAATTTCACAGTTGTTTCACAGTTGTTTTGGGTTTTGCTCATTTGTAGTTATTAATGGAGAACATTTGCATAGCAAAAATTTAATGTGGATTTGTTATTTCATTCCTTCTGTTTTTGTGGGGCATTCATTTGCTATTGTCACCTAATTATTACCCTGTAGTTTTTTTCTTAGTTCTTTTTACTCAGACTTCTAAAAGAACAACTTTTAAAGTCATTTGATTTCACAGCTACAGATGCCTCTAAGTACAAAGTGAGATTTTGACAATGATCTAAAATATTTTTTTTACCAGAGTTTAACATTTATTACAGAACTTATAGGTGCTACCTTATCATGTCAGTTTGAAAAATCAATATTTAAGCAGAACTTAAATACTTTTCATTTATATATTTTAATGGAAGAGCTGAGTAGCACTTATAAAACCGCATGTTTTAAAGCCTTGATATTTTACAACTCGCTGTAATTGCAGGAGTACAAAATTTAACAGTAATGCATTATGCTGTTTCATTACACACATGCATACTTTAATATATAAAATATTTTCTTGCTAATGAATACATCAGAAAAAATGCAGTACAGTATTGTCAATGGTATGGAAAGCCAAATGCAGTATTAATGTTAATAATAAAACTAGGCAATTTTAGGCCTGTAGTATAATGTTATAAAGTTTGTGAAGTCATTTGCTGCATTATTTTCAATCAGTCTACCAATCTGACCTCCAAAGTAACTGGAAATTCAACTCGTAAAAATCACCTCTCCTAATCAACCGTGGATGTCCCAAAATTTGAAATATAGTCCTGGTGCATCACGTACACAGTTCCAATTGCCTGTGTTACATATTTAAAAATCATTATTAAAATCATGTTATGATTCTCTTCATAACGTCCCAAATGAACAACAAAAAGCTTATATAGATAGCTATGGGCAAATTTTTTAGCAAAGTCTGGAAAAAATAATTATTCTTGCATAGATCCTATGTAACAAAACATTTTTTGCATGAGTAAATTATTTCGTAATGAATCCAGAGACATTTTTCTTGATTTCTACTGTAGCCAATACAGTTTTCTTTGCTGAATATAGAAATCTCTCTTTCACCAATCCTTTCGATATACAAACAGAGAAACTCTTACACAAACTAAAGTTATACTAAGTAGTACTATGTTGCAAATAAAATTGCTGTATTTAAACACACATACAAGAAAAAAGTGATGGCCTACAATGTGAAATACAATTTCAATCAGCACCAATGTTTAATATTATTAAACCAGTTGTCAAATAGATTTATGAAGCTGTGATTATTCCTGTAATTTGGGTTTATAAGGGTTAGGTGCTTGAAAGCAAGTAGCAGAATAATAGTTACTGATATTCCTTATTTTTTTCCCTCTTGCCTTTTTACACAGAATTTTGCTCAACTTTGTAATACAATGAAAGATTTTGCTGTTCAGAGAGATGTAATACCCAACAAACACTTGAATGCCAGGCAATCCAGTTTACACTAAAGCAAACAATAAGCAACATAAAACAGTTGCAGGTTTCCCTTAACTTCCAGGTCGACCCTGTTTTCGTTGGCTATAGAGAAAAAACACCAATGCTAAATGTGCAACTGGTAAACAAGAGGGAACTGCAAGTTAGCCTGTTCTTTCCATACCAGTAGTTACAATAATGGCCTGGACTCATAAGCCTTTGACATTGCACTAAATAAATTAAAAGCAAAGCTTGCTGTAAGACTGCAAACATCCTGGAAACTTTTAGAGAGCTATATTCGTTTCTGACAGTTTAACTTGAAGGATATAAATCCTGCTTAAGGAAAAGTAAATACAGAAGGGAAAAAACAGCACCCCACGCCTTTCAAACATAACTCCTGTTCCTTAACAAAGCATAAATGTGTCTCCCTGTATATGCACAAACACATATCGGGGGCAAATATTTTAGGAATAACTTCGCCGACACAAGCTAAGTGAAAGACGTTTAATCCCTTGTTTTGCAATCTCGTACCAATGTGCCACTGCCCGTATCGCTGCCTAAGCAAGCAAGCAAGCATCGGAATTCGTGGCACCCGTTCAGGCCCTTATTGTTATTGTGAATCTTCAACTTGGAAACGCTGCGAGCGCAAAGCAGAGCATTGTCGCTTTAAGCCTGAAAATATGACATCATCTGACCACAACTCCCAACAAGGACACTCCGCTCCATTCCAGACTCCTCCCATTGATCTTCAGGCTCAGCAACGCGTGACATCATAGGGCTAAGTGAACGCCTCATTGGCGGAATGCCTTGAAATAACCACGCCCCCCGAGTTAGAGTAGAGCCAATGGAAAGAGAAGAGTTTGTCTCCATGTGGAAACCATGTGGTTCTAAGAAGGAGGAGGAGCTGAGACTGATTATACTGTAAGCTAGCCAGGCGGATCAGAGTGCAGCCCAGGCAGCGCCGTTTGTTTTTGCCTGGGTGAAACTTTAAGAAGGATGTGGGGGTTGGGATTTCAAGAGGCTGTTAAATGTGCATGCCTTGTTTACGTTTTGGTTTTTTAAAAAAAGACTCGCCCTGGCCGCTCCCACGGGGGAAGGAAAAAAAAAGTTTTACGGAAAATTCAAAAGCGTGGGTTGCCTTCAAACCGAAGTCGCTGTAATTCTGAAAGGCACAGATGTGGAGCAATAGCAACCCGCCTGCCGATTTCTAAAACGTGCAAAATCTCCGCGAGTCTTGTTCCTCGATGGGGAGGGGGGAGCCGCGGACACACGCCTACACACGTTGGCAGCCCGACGGAGTTGGGTTTTCCACCGAGATGTTATTGCTGATACCAAGACGAGGCGACCTCCTCGCTCCCGTTTTATTCAAACGACCTGGAGGGCGTCCAAAAACTTACAGATCCGAGATGACATTGGTGTTCATCAGGATCTGGGATTTCTAAAGGGTAGAAATATTTCTGGAGGAGACACAGGTTGAATTCAGATAAACTAGCTGGCTGCGGAGTACTATTCCGATTTTTTAAAAAATACTTTAACGCCTGAATTAACAAAAAACACATATTCTTGGAAACAGTTACGAGCGACTTCACCCCGAAACCCGTGTTCAAACAATTAGGGGGGCGAGTTTCCTACCTAAAGTAGGCAAGGAGCTGTGCCGTAGTTTCTGTGGCTTTTGACTTGGCTTGAAGCGGGGGGAACTGCGAACGCCGCGCGCACGTTTATTTTTCCTCTCTCTTTGTTTTCTGCAGCAGCAAAAACGGGGCAGCTTTTGGCGAAGTCAGAAAAAAGGGAAAACGCCTAAAGACCCGACTGAGCTCTCTTCGGGAGCGGGGGAGGAGGGATGCTTTTGTGCACGTCTGGCTTCGGGGAGCAGAGAAAACAACGGAGGCAAAGCTTGACCTAGTTCTATCCGCACCATCTCCGCTTCTGAGGAAACGAGATGGCCGGTACTGTATATAAACTGATCATAGTCCCATTTTTGGCCGAGTTGTCTTAGAGGACTACTCGACGCCACCTCCCCGCCTCCTTTCGCTTGGCTACCTGGCCAGTTCGCTCTTTGCCTACGTGACTTCCCGAGACGGGGGCGGGGGGGGGGGAGAACGGGGGACGGATACCTCCATTAACTTGGCAGCCGGCCTCTTCCTTGAGCGATCGCGTTGCGCGGAAGCCAAAAGGCCCTTGCACCTCAATCCTAAAAACAAAACAAAAAAACAAAAAAAGGCAGGGTGCCGCGGCAAAACCGGATTGACCAGAAAACCCAAAGGGCGCTGTTTAAAAAAAATACTCCCGTTGATGACAGGCGAGCGTGTTAGCCATTGCAAAACTGGAAGCGGGGAGGGGGGGGAGAGAAAGGCTTTGTGAAGTCTTCGCACCGACTACCCCGTCCTCCCGGAAACAATGCCCACATCTCCACTTATTTATGAAAAAGATGGGGAAGAGCAAGGGGAGAAAGAAAGAAAGAAAGAATGAAAGGGGGCGGTCAACAAAAGGCTAAGCTACTTGAACTGCAATGGAAATTTACACTCCGGAGAGGGGGTGACAGGAGGGGAGCGGAGGTGGGGGAGACCCATATTTGTACGGCGGATT
>JANHFR010003288.1:0-11279 GCA_032468015.1 Mimophis mahfalensis | reverse complement strand
ACGGGAACACCTGCTGCCAGCAACATCATCCCACCGCCCGGTCCACTCCCATAGGGAGGGCCTCCTTCGGGTGCTGCTGGTCAAGGAGTGTCGGCTGGCAGCCCCCCGGGGGAGGGCGTTCTCAGTTGGGGCACATGCCCTTTGGAACCAACTGCCGGTGGAGCTCCGGATAGCTCCCGGCCTCTGCTCCTTCCGAAGGGATTTGAAAACATGTCTCTTCGAATTGGCTGGCCTGGACTGAGCGGTTTGCTGTTTTAATTGTATGTTTGTTTGTTGGGGCTTGTTAATTTAATACATTTTAACTTTTGGATTTGGTTTTATTTTAATTGCCCTGTACAGAGCCCTGAGTCCTTCGGGAGAAGGGTGGTATATAAATTTAATTAATAAAAAATTAATAATAATAATAATAATAAATAATAATAGGTCTTTTTCTTTACTATTTTCTTTACTATTTTCTTATTTTTTTCTTCCATTGCTTTTTTTTAATTTTCTTTTTCTTTTCTACATCTATTTTTTATTTACTTTCTTTAGTTTTTAAAGTTTCCATATTGTAAAAATTTTGCATTTTTTATTCTTGTATTCTTTTCAATAAAATATAAATAAAAAAATGTATTTTGAAAAAAGATGATTTTGCAGTCAGATTAAGGTGTGCAATTGTGGATAGTCTCTTCATGAGTAAAATTTAAAAACTGAGATTTTATTCTTCTACTGTTGGTTATCCTTTGTTTTAGAACTGGGTGTTGCTACAAGAAGCAATTCTACTGAATAAAGAAATGTTTTAAAAATCCAGCTGGAGTTGAGCAAAGCTCTTTGCTCATTAGAGTCCAGATGTATTTATGTGCCAAAATATACACTACCACAGGAATCCAAGATGTAGGTCAGAGACTCAGGCTTCAAAACACGTTTCCAAAATGAGAAGATATGTATGGAAAATTTGGTAAAACCAGGACAATATTGTAGAAGCCGCCACCCCATCCCCATTTTCTGACAACAACTAATTAGTGAAATGGAGGACCAAAATCAGCTAATATCACCGTCTTTTGCCTAACTGCTTAAGCCATAGAAGATACAAACATCATTCCCACCCATTAAAAAAAGTATAGGGGGAAGGGATGAAGATGAGGCAATCCCAAGAAACAGACCTATGTGCTACTCAGAGGAATTGCTAGCCAAGGAACAATTTGAGCACAGAGCTTTTGTGCTCAACTTCTAACTGCTTTGATAATTTTTCCATTGTTGAGAGTTATAGCCACACATTTTAAAGGAAAACAACTCCCTCCCTCTCCCCTTTCTCTCATCTAAAAAAAGAGGGAACACCACAATCAAGAATAACAGCACAGAAAATCTATTCTGGGAGAAAAGGCTTTTTGTACAAGCAACTTTACATAGGTATCCATATATTTGACCCATATTTTCAATGCTTTAAATGAAAGCCGTATCCTCAGAGCCAGCACATGATCCAGGAAGCAAAGAGGCATGTAAACATAGATGTCTTGACGGGATGCTTGAAGATAACTCATGAGAGTTGTGCTGCTTTCAAGTATTGTCTCTTGAGTATTTAGACTGAGTGGTCTTTGAAAGCAGTCTGGAATCACCCCAGGTTTTGTTGTTATTTTCTAAATATAGGTTATGTGGGAACAGAGTTTTATATCAGTGGGATAGTGAAAGGACAGATAATCTGTTTGAATTTATATGATAGCTATAAAAAATGTTAAGACTTGTGATACCTTGGGTCCCAAGCCCATAATAAATGATACAACTGCATTTTCCATCAGGCATTGTCCAGATATAATAAGCATGTTATTCTCAAAATATTGTTTGAAATGATTTATTATATAATGACAAAAATTGTATAATATAATATGTAACTGGTTCTCAACCTGTGGGTCGGGACCCCTTTGGGGGTCAAACCACCCATTCAGAGGGGTCGCCTAAGACCATCGGAAAACACATATTTCAATACAAATATAGGTGCATGTGAAAATAATTTTATGGCTGGGGGTCACCACAACATGAGGAACTGTATTAAAGGGTCATGGCATTAGGAAGGTTGAGAGGTAAAGGTAAAGGTTCCCATCCCACATACTAGTCATTCTTGACTCTAGGGGGTGGTGCTCATCTCCATTTCCAAGCCAAAGAACCAGCGCTGTCCGAAGACGTCTCCGTGGTCATGTGGCCAGCATGACTAAACACTGAAGGTGCATGGAATGCTGTTACCTTCACACCAAATGTGGTCCCTATTTTTCTACTTGCATTTTTACATGCTTTCGAACTGCTAAGTTGGCAGAAGCTGGGACAAGTGACAGGAGCTCACTCCATTATGCAGCACTCAGGATTTGAACTTCTGAATTGCCGATCTTTGTGATCGACAAGCTCAGCGTCTTAGCCACTGAGCCACTGCATCCCTATAATATAATTTAGAACATTATAATATAATATATAATAATGTACTAAAAAAGTTAGTTTGTCAATTTTGTGGTCATCAAGACTTAGTTCTATTGATTCATTATAAACAAATGTCGAATGATAGAACTGTACAGTTGGAAAAAAACGCAAGAATCACCTCTTCTAACTTTCTACAAGTGTAGGAAAACTAAACTATTCTTGGAAGATAGCTATCTTCTCTCTTCTTAAATTGATAGTCTTGCCATTTAGAAATTTTCTTTATATTTAAATTAATCTAAATACTGTTCATTATGCCTCTTAAATCTGGTCCCTTTTGTAGTAATGGAAAATAAATCTCAAACTTCTTTCCTATGGCATTTTTTTATGTACTGAACACTACTATGCTGACATTCTGAAGTTTCCAGCTTTTCTCAAATTCTTGTAGCTTCTTTGTCACCCTTCTCTATTCTTATGTATAAATATTCTTTTGGAAATATATGTCCAGAACTGTATATAATATTCCACTGTGGTCTCACCAGTGCATATTTTATGCATGTCCTAAATGTAATACTTTACACTGATCTTGTTGAAGGACATCAATTTTCAGTCTGGTCTTCCATCTAGTCTAGATTAGATTGCAGTTACATTCTACACAATTCCTATTCATCAGCCAGACTTTCCAATTTTTGTAATTTGCACGTTTGACAAGCAGCCTATCAACCCCATTATCTCAGTTATTAATAGAAATGTTAAAATATATTTGCCCCAACGGTCCCCAATGGCACGTCAATGGTTACTGCTGTCCTAGAGGCTAAGAGCTATTAATGCTGATTAACTTAATGCAATTAGCAAGCGGACTGCAGATCCACTTTGTGGCAATATCCAAGCCAACAATTTGTCAATGAGAATTTATGTCATTTATCTTGAGATGAGAACCTTGTCATCTATCATTAATTTTTACTAATGATGAGGCCTACAAATGAATATCTTTTTTTTTTTAAATGACAAAGTGACCAGTTTGGTAGATAATAGAGATGCTGTAGGAGTAGAGGAACATGGTCTTATGAATGCATGACAAAATCTCTCACAGTGTTCTGTGGACAAGAGAGATAAACATGGTACGGATAAAATTGTGCTATGGCAGATTTTCAAGTGATTGAACAGCCAAAATAAATTGTCATGAGGTTGTTTCAAGACAGGTCTCCAAGGTTTTGTCCTTAGTTCAACACCATTTAATTTACAAATTATAGCAGATTGGTCAAGTTTGCAGATGACACCAAACTAGCACAATCTGCTGATACCTTAGATGGCAAATTCAGAAATTGATATCAACAAGCTTAAATGAGGAGCCAAGATGTATAATACTAGCAACAGTGCATACAGAAAGACCTAAATGTTACAGTAGTTGAACATGAGAATGCATTGTTTAATTTATGCTGGGTAAATTTGCTGAATTCCACATATATCCATGTTGCATAAATTTGGCTGGCAAAAGAGAAGAGTAAGAGAAAATACAGTAACAGTTTTCAAATATCTAAAGGACTGTGCAAACTGTTAATTGTCCAACAATCTGCCAAGGACAGTGGTGGATTTCCATTATCTGGATATTTTCAAATGGGGACTGAACAGCAATTATCAGAGATAGTTAGTATATTGACCAGAGTTGGACTTCATGACTATTAAGTTCACTTCCACCTCATTTATTCTGTGAGTCTGTGACACATTCTTCTGGCAATGATCAGGGTGAGTAGAGTTGAGAGAAGGAATTATTGAACTATAATCCCACACAAAGATGAAATGAAGTATAGCCATTTGCAGACTAAAACCTGGAGTTTTACAACAGTCAGCAGAGAACATACAAGAAAGATCAGCTTGATTGAGCTGAAATTCCTAAATAAAGCTTAAAGGTAAATATATTTTTTTTAAATATTATGTTACTGCTTCCTGTTCACCCACAGCCATTTGGCTTCTTTTTAAAATATGCACTTGACATGCTTAACATTCTCCATGTGTTTAAGTATATAACTTCTGTTGCCTTTTAATTCATTTTCAGATTTGACTCTAAGTGGAGTCATGGAGGCAGGTTTTTTCCTGCATCGGCCCTCTTTATCTACAGAAGCATAGGTTTTTAGGAACATCTTACAGATCCAGTTATTTTCTGTAACCTTCTTTTAAGCAAGAGTTTTATTAAACAGCAGCGGTGTCTGGATTTTAGTATTTTGGAACAAGAAATTTATTTTTAGAATTAATTTTGAAATGTATTTTTTATTCTTTTTTGTCTTTAAGTCAATTCAGGAAAGTTTTTTAAAGTCAATCTTTGGAATTTAATGAAACATTGTGGAATTTTAAATAACAGATATCAGCAGATGAAGCAAGTGCTGGACTTTTAGAAGATGGAAAAAAAGTATCTGGTGTACTTCTGGCTCTCCATAGAGAATCTATATCTATCAAACAGAAGTGTGGGTGTGTGGATTTGTGGATATGTCCCAAATAGGCTCTTCCATGCCTACACCAATCTGCCCCAAACTTGTCAGGCACATACATACCTTGCACTCCAGAGACAAACACTGAGGGGGGGAGATTACAAATGCCTTTAGGGGTTCTTTGCCCCTAAAAAAGCTGCCGAAGTGCTGACCCACAGCCACACTTTATTGCACATGTGCAGAGGGATCTGCAGTCACCAAAGTAACAATGGCTAATATAGGCAAGGCTTGCCATGCAAATCGAGCAAAGAATGCTGAGAATTGTAGGATGCAGCATTCCCTGCTTGCAGCATGTCACAGGAGGTCAAAAATACCTGGGCAAAGCTGGGTTATCATCTAGTATAAAATAAAAAATACCTAAGAACCCTCTGGAGTAAGAAAACAAATATATTGCACAGAGATTTGGTAGCTTCAACAGTGATCAGTTTTTTCCAGTCTTTGCCTTCACACCACCAAGCCACAAATTTAGGAAAATTTGGAAAATGAACCATTGCTTTGAGGATGGGATAGACAGGATCAGCCTGGCAATAGGGATAGGTGTGTGGATTTGTAGTAATTTTGGAGGAGAAACATGCATATTGAAATGGCAACTAAAATGGAATACATTTTTCTGTGGCATTATCTTACCAGGGCAGACACGTTGCAATTAAGTCAGATAGTTGAGTATCAAGGTAAACAAGCACCTTATCTGTTTGGTGCCTGTCTCTGCTGATTTGAACAATCATTCACCAACCCTGAATAAGATGTATGTATGCCAGCTGTTATTGTGACCTCTTTTACCTAACCATATTACACTTGGAGAGTTCTGAGTTAAATGAAACTGGGGCTTCTGCCAACATCATGCACTAGAAGAGAAGACTGTAAAGCCAAAGTTTGTGTTGGCCTCAAGAGGATTTAATTTAAAGTGTTTGCATATAACATAGAGGCAATCAACTTTTCCATAGGTAAGCAGAAAGTTCTAGGGAGAGAAAAACATGGGCATACTGATAGATACATCTATTTACATTGCATTCTTTTCTTAGCCAGAACTTGGTTCACTCATAGTAAAACTAAATGGAAACAAGAGAAGCTTTTGCTTTCCATCTAGGGTAGGGCTGTCAAACATGTGGCCTGATTTTGTGAAGGGGAAAAAAGTTCCAATATGTCATGTGACGCTGCCATGATGATGCGAGTTTGATACCCCTGATCTAGGGGTATCTTATGCCTCCCTGTATATAGAAATATATCTGAATACCCCATACTGGAAGTAAAGAACTGGACAAGCCATCTTGCAAGTAAAAGGCTAAATTATGTGGATTATGTTCTAGCATAGTACTTACATTTCTATGTTAGTAGACTTAATATTTTTGAGAAAGAAGTTCTGGATCTTTCAACAAGTTAGCAGTCAGCAAAAATCTGGATTTCATAAATCCAGATGATTAGAACTTTGCCTTAAGAAATATTGAAAATGCTGTTATCATCTAGATAGTTCTCCAATTTTTACAACCCATTTAGAAGCTGTAGTTGAGGGCTTACTGTACACTGCCAATGGCTTCTTGGCCTTTTTTGGTGACCGCCTTGCCTTTATTCCAGCTGTTTCAGTGACAGCAAGCAATGAGAGTGGGAAAAGCAGCTACTACTTCTTTATCTGGAGAATAATGTTGAGCTATGTGACAGATTCTCTGACAGTGACATGAGCACCCAGCCAATGTGATTTATGGCCTCACTAAAATCTCCTGTCAGAGCTCCTTTGGGTTGGCATGGCTGGCATTACTTTGGGCTTCATTGGCTCTTTTAAAACTCTCTGCTTCTTTAATGTACCCAGTCAATGGAAATTACAGATTGCTGATGGTCCTGTCATCACAACTGGAATCTTGCATCAACAATCAGCATTCTTAATATGGGCTCAAGGCCAACATTACTTTTAAAATTTACATGCTTGGCGACAGGTTTAAATCTCTTAATAAAAAGTGAATGAATGCTAGTTTAAACATCTCAAAAGGGAATGAGAACTTCTCTGTGGCAGTATCTCTCTCTGTGGTATCACATCTCCTTGTGCCATGTATTTCTGCTGCTTCTCTTAGCTCATAATATTATCAGCAAGGCATAAAAAAAGGCAAGGAAGTGACTTGTGAGCAAAGCCACATTTCTTATATGTACTCAATTTGTATGAGAAGTATTAAATAGAGGTAGGACCACCTTGTCTTTTTTGATTGCCTTTGGGGGTATCCTTGCCTTACTCTTTCATGGCTGATTTCCAAAATGGATTAAGCTTGTTACTAATCAAAGGTAGCAATTGCACAAGGCAAAATCAGTGTGCGTTCTCCCGAGTACTGGTCAAACTTTTGCTACCATACCCTATACAACCTGCCAGGGCCCCAAGGCCTATAATGGCTCTTTCCTAGGAAAAAAGCTTGTCTAACTACCCTTAGCAACCTTCCTGACAAACCAGGAAGCCATGTGAACAGAAGCAGCAAAACACAAACCAGCTATGCCACCTGAGTTTTATTTTTTAATTATATTTGACAACTGTCCCAATCTATAAAGTCAAAGAGCTAAAAAAAAAATCAAACTAATAAGAGATACAGAGGAAATCAATCTAACAGAACCATAGGGTTCTCAGAGGTCTTCTAGTCCAATCCTTGGCTCAGGACAGGAATCTCATCCCCATCAAATGGTTGTCCAGTCTGTTTTTTAAAATCTCTAGTGATGAAGCACCCATAACACCAAGAGGCAAGCTATTCCATTGATTAACAGTTCTCACTGTCAGAAAATTTCTTATTTCTCTCTTTAACATGCTTCTATCCATAAGTCTTGTCCTGCTGTCTGGTACCACAGAAAATAAGTCAATCACCTCTTCTTTGTGACAGCCCTTAATACTAGAAGACAATTATCTTGTCTCCTCCCCCCAATCCTTTTCTTCAATAGCCTAGCTCCCTCAAGTGTTCATCATACAATTTAATCTCCAAATCCTATCATTTTGTTGCCCTTCTCTACATACTTTCCACACTTTCTCTTCTCTGCATATATTCCAGGGTCTCTTTCTCTCTTTTGTATTGTGACCAGAACCAGGCACTGCATTTCAAGTGCGGTCTCATCAATGTGGTGTAGAGCAGTCCCATCATTTCTTATTATCTTGATGCTATATCTCTGTTGATGCAGTCTAGGACTGTATTGGATAGTTTAGCAGCTACAGTGCACTACTGGCTGATATTAAAATGGTGGTCCACTAATGCATCCAGTTCCCTCTCACTGTATTGTTGAGCCAAGTACCTCTTATCCTGTATCTATGCATTTGGTTTTTCCTTCCTAAGGCAATACCTTATTTTTTTCACTACTGAACTGCATGTTGATGGCTAGGACCCAATGCTCAAATCTGTCAAGATCCTTATGAATCTTGAATCTATCTTCCAAAGTATTAGCAATTCTCCCCAGTTTGGTAACATCAGCAAATTTGATGAGTTCACTTTCTATCCTCTCATCTAGATTATTGATGAAGAATTAATATAAAGGTTTCTTAGAATCAAACAAAACCAAAGGCATGGTGTAAGCGGAAAGCAAGAAGGAAAAGGACCAAGTGTACTCAAGGTAGGCGGAGAAAGGCAGGAGTGGGTGGGAATGCATGTTCCAGATTTTAGTACCTGACTGAAATTTGACAGGGTTCACGTTTTGTAAAAAGTTGACCATCTCTGTTTTCACTTAATTCTTCCAAAAAATGAAGTAGCTTCAAATATTTTGAAGTTTCCCCCACAGTCTTTTTTCAAAACTGAGACTCAAAAGTGGCTTGAATTAAATTGAGCTGCCTTCAAATCTCAAATCAAATCAAATCATGCCCTTTTTTGACCCTTGAATCTCCTATTTGAATTGAAATAGGTTTATTTGAACAGCCCTACGAGTATGTCCTACTTAATGGGTCTCGAGATGTAGTGCTTGAAGTTTGTAAATGGTAGATAGTAAAATAGGAAGGTGACTGATAAATTGCATTGCTGTTCCTGACAATAGACTTTGCTCCCCTAGGTTTGTTGTAAAATCACATTTCCTATAACCTCAGAAAAAATGTATTCTCGAGCAGTTTTCTCCAACAAAATCTGCTTTATAGATGTTAGCCTTCATCCCCCCTAATCCCCAATTTAGTTCCAGTGTGATCCTTCAGCAAGCTGTTGAGAGCAAATTTTCTTCCCCTCAATTTCTATGGAAATACCCAGCGAATCTTTGAATACATTACAAAGAACGCTGACTATTCTGATATTCTACAAAGCAGGGAACTTCTCCATTTCTCATTAACTGTTCTCTTTACTAACCAGTTCATAAATATAACTAATAAAAAAGCCTGCTCAGTACACAGCTATTCTCTCCTTAGTCTGTTTTAATATCCTTGATATTTCAGAAAATAATAGTTTTACTTTCGTTTTTCTGTCTTTTTAAAAAATGTTCAAGGGGGCATGCTTCCTTTTTCAGACATGCATTTTATTTCAAAACAAAATGTAATGTTCTAAAAATTTTCCTTGCTGTCTCTATATTTTCCTAGCCAAGAATATGAAACACTTTTATTCAGCACTTTCATTTAATGGCAAACTGGTCAATAGCTTTGTAAATGTAAATGTAAGTAAACAGCAGGTTGAAATTTGGTCTTGTTTTGCTCAAGATCCTACCGGTATTTACAATCTTACTAGGTATTTTTCATGCACAACTATGTGAAAAAGCTTTAAATATTAGCTATAACTCAATACAGAGAAATTAACTCTTCTCAATCAATAAGTTGGAGAAATCCTTCAGTTGGGATTCCCCCACAACTGGACAGAATTCTGAGAAAAATATTAAAATGATTCAAAGTAAATTATCCAAAATTTTTCTTTGAATTGATAGACATTTAGTGCTTGTGGACAGACTGAGACAGAAAAATTTAAGAGAATACACCAGAAAAGGATCTGAAAGATATAGATCCTTTTCAAGAATAAACACGATCTGGATTTCTAAGAATTTGGCTACTAAAGTTTCTAAAGAAGAAATATTATCAAATAACTTTTTAAGATCATAATTGCTATGAATTTGACTTCCACTTCTTTTAGATGGACACTAAATACAATGTTACAAAAAGAAGTAATAGTAAAGGGCTTTCAAAAGAAACTAAAAGGTTTTTTTGAAAATAATTTAGACAAAAGTACAGATTTAGGAAAGGATTTAGGACTAAAGCATTTATCAGATGTTATATGCATAAGAGTAAAGTAAAAAAGAGGCAAGAGAAAACACAAGCAGTTTTGGATGTGATAAAGAGAAAGGAAAAAGAATTAAAGAAATTTCCAAGAAAGATAAATATTTATTTGTATCAAATTTAGAAATTTAGATACTGCCATATCACTAACAGAGTATTCTGGGAGGCATACAATCAAAACAAATAAACATAATTTATTAACAAATTAAGTTTTTACAATGACAATTATCTATCCTAAGAGTAAGAAGAATGGAAATACAAAATGAAATGTGTAAAAAACCCCACCTTTTGAATTTGTAAACAAACCAGGGAAATACCTAAAGAAACAAAATTTATTGAGGGTTACAGAGGAACAAAAAGAGATTATGAAATAACCTATTAACAATGAGGGAAGTTTCTGAAGCTATAAAAAAAAATTAAACCAGGAAAGATGCCTGGACAAGATAGCTTATCAGGTCCTTATGTTTTGAGGATGAACTTTTACAATATTTACAAAATGCAATGAATTCTTTCTTATATGGAAGAAAGATGTCATAGAGTCTGGAAAAGGCCAATTTAGCCCCAATATCTAAGGAGGGCCAATATTTGACTTTTACAATAATCTATAGCAGCGCTTCTCAACCTGTGGGTCGCAAGCCCTTTGGGGGTCGCCTGCCCCTTCATGGGGGTCGCGAGCCCACACTGCTGCCGCAGCCGCCCTCATCTTGCTTTTCCGCCCCCAGCCGTCCTCCACACCACGCAGCCAGCCCCCGCCGGCCGCCCAAGTTTCCCTGAGCGGAGAGGGAGCCTCTTGGTCCTTCCTCCCACGGCGGGCGAGGCTGGATCCGCAAGGCGCGAAGAGGCGCTGCAGTCGCCGCCACCGGGGAAAGTTTTGGCCGGACCAGAGGGCGTCTGGGGAGGCTGGGCGGGGCCTGCGGACCGCGCCAGGGTGTGGAAAGCTGTCCCTCCAACACTCCACCTCTGCTACATGGCGCTCCGAAGATCCCCCTGCAGCCACGCTGCTCCAGCCTCGCGATCTGCAGCCCGCGTCTTGGGCTCGCAAGGGGCTCCCCCTGCCGAGGTGAGCGAGCTGTGCGGCGGGGCCGGGCCGGCATGGTGGGAGGCTGGTTCCTGCTGGTGAGGAGGGAGCCCGCAGCCAGCTTCGAGCCTGGAGCGGCGCAGAGCGTGGGTGGAGTCTGGCGGGGGCCTCTGCCCGGTGCCCTCTGATGGGCCCTCAGCAC
>JANHFR010003287.1:46853-57329 GCA_032468015.1 Mimophis mahfalensis | reverse complement strand
ACAGGAAGGCCTGGAGGAACATTGTGCATGGGGTCGCGATGGGTCAGACACGACTTCGCAACTAACAACAACAACAAGCTGTCAACAAGACACATGATATTCTGCCCTGTTTTTTTGACTTGGCTTATTCTGAAGGGCTGACACTGGGGTTTCTGAGCCATAACATCTACTGTCCTGAGGACAACAGGTGAAAGGCCTACATGCTGGTTGTATCCAGGCACAAATCATACTAGCTACAGAATACAAAGGAACCTTCCAGCAAGTCCTGTCTTGGATCCTTGGTGATGATTATATTTGATGGAAGGGCAACAGTCCAGAGTTACTGTTTTCATAGGGATCAGTTACTGCTGGGTGGGACCCCAGGAACTAGTCTTCTGATTTCATAGTTGAGTAAGTAGGCAGTCTGCTGCTACTCACTTCAAGATGAGTCTGTTTGCTTACTGTCTTGTCTTGCTGCTTTTCCTTTTGCAAAAAAATAAAAAAAAATGGATGCCCCTATTTGGAGAGGAAGTTATTTAGGTCACTACCCCACACACATTGTATAAATACATAGGAAGAATGCTGCGAAATGGAGTGGATGATGGTAAAGACCTAGAATCTTTATGACTGGTATTTCACAATGAATTCCCAGTTGGATCACCTGCTTGCCAGGTGGACCAACATAGTGGCCACACCTTTATAAATTTTGGTACCAGGAAATTAGAAGATTCATGCATGTACCTTGAGCAGAATTTGGTACATATACTGCCCTGTTGAAAAGCAAAGCAGAAAAGGAGAGTCAAGGCCTGTACTATGATACCATCTAACTCACCTCTTTTCTCTGACTATCAGCCACATCTTGCCTTCTCATGTCAACCAGTAATAATTATTTAGTAATTGTTGCAGTGGTAAGTCAGGCTGAGTTTCAAACCCCCACAACCCCCAAAAAGAAAGAAAACCAACACATGGTCAATTCTTGGTTCCTATGGGTTTTTCTGATAGCGCTCCTTCCCTGAGACTTGGGGATTTCAGAGGGACAGTATGCTGAACATAGAAACTGACACACACTTACCTTGTAACTCCCACTTTTCGAGATAGTCTCCTGACTTTCCACATGAGGGTAAAAGCAATTCCACAAGATTACTTAAAAGACTATTAAATCATTGTATACCTATGGGGATGCTACCAAAGGCACCTACCATCATTGCTAGTACTAATATCTTATCCCTTGTGTCCTATTACCCGGGTGCACAGGTTACCATCATTAAAAACTATGACATTTAGAGAGGCGATGGAAAAGAAAATGGTGTGCTTTATTCTCAATTGAGGATGTCTGGAGAACTCACCCTTTCTAGTACTCTAGTGAGTTAGAAGCAGCAAACTTACTGCTTCACATACTGATTCCAGCCTAGCAGCTAGTTGTCCTGAAAGGAGTGTTGGTGGAGGTGGAATGATTCACAGTGACATTTATAATTTCAACAGCACATTAAGATGCCTTTTTATTGTCTACTGCATTAAGTTCTATACAGTATATTTTCTAGAGGGTGTCAAATTGGCATTACGGATAACTAGAGTTTCCTGGGTCCATGTGTATATCTGTTGTAAATGCACCCAATGCCACTCAAAAAAATCTTGAACAGAAGATGGCTACAAGTAGAAAATAAGTTCCACAGGAAATGTGAAAAAATGTACTGGTTAATTTAAGCATGCAATCCTACCACAAGAATTACTTACATGCTTAACAATCCCCCTTTCCCAAAGCATATGGCAGCACTGCAGAAATCTGCACAAGAAATGGAGGGAGTGCTGAAGGCCAAAGGTCTTTCCCTACAAGGGTGTTTCTCAACCTCAGCAATTTTAATATGTGTGGACTTCAACTCCCAGAATTCCTCCCAAGCTGGCTAAGAAATTCTGGGACTTGAAGTCCATACACTTTAAAGTTGTTGAGGTTGAGAAATGCTTATTTAGATCAAATTCTTCTTTCCCAGGCTTGCTTCCTCCCTCCCCCCCCACCTGCAACACAAAAACTATTAAGTGAATTTGAAAAAGCCATTCACGAGCTAAATATGTTTAAACTGCCCAAAAATCAAGTCAGAAACCAGCCACATCATAATTACTAGAAACTAGCCATGTTATAGATCTTAAATCACATAGATATAAAACATATGTACATGTGCACATGCACACTCTCACATTGAGAAAAGCAGTCAATACTTCTCACTCCTCCCCTAGTCCCCATCCCAAGAGAAGAGGAGGAAATAAGCCATTCCGAAGAAAAGCAGAGAAATAAAAATGGAACAATTTTGTAAGGTGTGAAATATCCCCCCATTTAGGCATCTAAATAAAAGATGAGACTTAAGCTTTTGCTTTTGCTTTTGTTATCACTCTCGTCCTGTTTATTTCATGAAGGCATATTCCCTACAAAATATTTCTGCATATATTTTCAATTTTGTAAACCTACGCGTTCTTTAGGTCCAGGTAGTTCTTTCTCACAGCATTAACTTTTACTGAAAAATCTCTCTCCACACTTGCGTTTTTACTTTGGCATGATTAACAACACTTTAATTGATCGAGGTCCTCTTCCGGGTAGAGCCTCGTTGAAGGTCATTGATTTTACTTGCTAGTCAAATGCCAGTTATCCATCTACAGATCGGCGTGGTTTAATGTGTTTATATCAATATTTTATCCTCCCCAATTTTTAACACTTTTAATCCTGGTACAACCCATTCGCATGCCCTAGTAGAGGGAATAAGGAACTTCCCGTGCTGTGACGTACGTTGCCATGGTGACGTTCCAGCAGCGTCTAGTGTTGGGAGGGGGGAGAGAAAATAGCGATGAAAACAAACATGGCGGAGAGCAGGACAGCCGAAACGGGTTAGTAATTGCTGTAGTTCTCCGGAGGAGGGGGCGAAATTTGGGGAAATTGCCTGCGGGTCTTTGCGGAGAAAGGAAATAAACATTAATGGGATGGTGCGGGGGGAGGAATGGCTTTCACAATAGGTAGCAGAAAGTCAGTTCAGCTCTGAGTGTTTTGGTAAGGAATGACCTCATATTCTGTGCAAAGAGTGTTGCTGTAAGCAAACAAGCGTTACTGTATATTTTTGGACATAAATACAGCAGTCCCTTTTTTGCTAGACATGCAAGTCAGAAAGGGATGTACTTGCAAGATGAAGGAAGTACAGGCCTCTAGGCTTGGGGTGTGTGGGAGATCTTTATACTTCCAGATATATTAGTGTATATATTGATAATTATAAAGCCTCCCACAAAAGAAATGTTTTTGGAAGCCAGGGAGCTTTTTGAGGACCGTGGAAAAACTACAGGTAAAAGCAGGGAGTGGTATCTCAAGAGTGAAGGGAATAAAACAGGGCATGGGATTTAAAACGAAAATGTCCCCTGAATATATTCATAAAAGGGGCTTAGATGTCTGAATGAAAAATATAACCTAACCTAAGAAGTATTGAAAGGGGGGGAAATGACAGTAGTCATGCCAGGCCATGAGGGACTGGAAAAGGTCAAAGAAATTTGGGGTTAATATAAGGAGGTTGATTACCTTGCGGTTGGAATCATAAATAGACAATTTGAGATCCTCAATGCTTTCAGACAAAGGTCTTAATTACTATTAATCAAGATCCTGCTACCTTTTCTTTATGGAAAGAAAGATGAGAAAAAGTTTTTATAATTAAATACAAATTGAGGTGAAGGTTGAAAAATACTGTGCATTTTTACTTTGTGCTAATTAAATCTAATGCAAGAAATATTTATGAATATCAATATTAGTCTTATTGTTTTAATGTAATTTCTTGTATTGGATGAACATAGAAATAAGATACTGAATGTTTAGGTGCAACATTTTATTTCCAAAGTCCAGCCTGGTCTAAAATAGTAATTTTTCAGGCAGGTGCTGACATTTCTACACAACAGCCTCTTAAGATAACTGTAGTATCAGGGGCTCTAAACCTCATTTCAGCATCCTTTTACCATTTGGCCATTATCCAGTTCTTCATCAAGCAGTACTGTATGACACTTACCTGTATTTAAGTTCATGTTGGCTCACCTTAAAACACTGAAAAGAAGCAGGGAACATCATGAGCTAATCAGTGCTCATTTCCAGTTGACCAACAGGAGAGTAAAAATCCCTCACTGTCCATGCACTTAAAAAGGGAAAGGAAATATTACACTGTATCTTTTGTCTTGTCTTCTGTAAACAAAATCTGAGCAATTGCTACAAGGAAGGTTAAACTGCAAGAGTGAAAGGAAAACATGTATTTTACAACTAGGTATTTTTTGGGCAATACTTCACTCTGGTTGAGAGAAAGGAAGAAAGTTCTTATTGTCTCTTGTTAGGAACCAGCTAATGAGGTGCAGAAATCAGAAGGTGGAATTTAAAACCACTGACTAAGATATTCCTGTCAATTATCTGGCAGAAATATGTTTAAGAAATAATATCGTAATAGCTATTCTAGTACCACCAGTTTCAAATATGATGGTGTAGTACATCCTTAATGCCCATATTAACTTTGTAAGTTCATGTAATGGAGTGGGTTTTCTTTTTTGCTTAAATCCATTCAAACAGCACATTGTAAGGTCCCAATTCGAGTTTAATATAATAATTATATGATTTATTAGCTTGTTTTGGATCTGGATTTCTAATGAAAGTCACCATGACACTACTTATTTTCAGTGTATGTAGCTCAATCTTTAATAAAAATGGTTCCAAAAAGACCTTAAAAATGAGTGAAGTGATAGTTTCTGGGTTCTGAAATATATCTCACAAGGAAAGGAGAATGGTAATATAAGGGGAAAACTCAGTTCCCTGTTCTGTAAAATTACAGTTTACATAATAACCAGCTGGGAGAAACAGTGCAGATTGAGAAAGGACCAAAAGCAGCTGGTCTCTTAGCAGAAACAATGACATAGCACTGCTTTTATTCCTCTCAATTTGCTCTGCATCACTAGTAAATTATTATAATTTACTATTTTTACTAAGATAATTTGCTTCAAGTTATATATAAATCTTTTATTACATAGAAGTCAGTTTTAACTGTCAGTTTTAACCATTTTAAAATGACTGAAGCATTTTTATCATTTATGAGCAATATTAATGTTAAACAATTTGTGTGAAATGTTTTCAATATAAAAATATACGTTAAGTGTTATTGTAATCCTTGCTATATATTTATTAAATGTTGGAAGTTATAGAATGCTAAATTTATTTCTAAACTGTTAAACATTATCAGTTTAATTCTAAATGTGAATTCATCAACTGTTTTTAATAAGCATACATTTTTAAAGGATCCTTTTTGGAAGAACTATACAGGTAGACCTTGAGTTACAATAGTAATAGGGACCAGAATTTCCATTGCTAAGTGATGTTGTCAAGTACAATATCGAGTGACACAATTATTTAATGATGGCAATCTTGACCCTTTCCTGTGCCATTGCTATTTGAACGACACTAGTCATTTGGTAAGGGCTCATTTTGATCCAAGCTATTCCCAGGTTGGTGCTTCCAACTCCAATCCTTAATAAGAGATGGCTTCCTTTTCAGTCCCCTTCACCTACCAATCCCTCCTTCATATCTGCTACTTTGGCCACTGTCCTGCATTCTGCCCACTCTGCTAGACAGGTGGTCTTCCCATCCTGTGCTTCCTGCTTGCTCTGCTGGCCTTGCTGCCCTGTGCTTGCTGGCCTTGGCACCCTGTGCTCTGTTCACCCCACTGGTCTTGCTGCCTTGCGCTCGCTGACCCTACCATCACCAGTGAACCTTTGCCATCTTCCGCTGCTGATGGGGTGCTCTTGGCCTTGGTCTATTTGAGGCAGCTACAGGTTGCCTTGCCTCAGCTTTCTTTCCAAGGCCATTCACACCATTCTACAAAGAACTTGCAGTATTCTCCAGATAGTTCCCACTATTCTTGCAATGTGTTTTTCTGAGGTCTTCTGAAGCATTGTGAGAACCGCACATGCAATTTGGAGAATGGCAGGGACAGTGGTTCCAGGTGAGGCTGCTGGAAACCCGAGGCCTCTACTTCAGTCCCTGCATATCGGTATTGAGAAGATTGCTTTCTTCAACAATCATCCCAAGCGCTCTGGGGATAAGATAACTCTGGAGGCCCTTTGGTTGATGTGCTTTATGAAGAATTATCTGGGAGTAAAATGCTGCCTGAATTATGGAACTGCTTCACAAAGAAATACAATTGGTTCCCAGCCCAGTGTTGATTTAAATATCAAGTGAAGAAAAATTTATTGAACTATTTATTTTGAATTTATTTACAATTTAGAACTCTAAGTACATCCAGTTGAACAGTGAATTTCAACACATCTGGCAAATTTCTGGAAGTAATCATTGTGGGATTATTTTGGCTTTTATGCAGCTTTTTAGCTTAATTCTGTTTGTTGACAGAATTATTGACTATCATTATATAATTTTATTAATTTATTTTTTATTAATTTATTTTATTTTATTTTATTTATTCGTATCTCGCCTTTATTATTTTTATAAGTAAGTCAAGGCAATGAACATATATAATACATTTTCTCCTGTTTTCCTCATAACGACGAAAATCTTGTCAGCTGGAGGTTGGGCTGAGAGAGAGTGACTGGTCCAAAGTCACTCAGCTGGCTTTCATGGCTAAAACAAAACTTGAACTCACATTGTCCCATTTTGTAGCCTGTTTCCTTAACCACTAGACCAAACTGGTTCTTTTATACATGTTGTACATTGTACATTGTTCTGAGATCCCTCAACACAAGAATGTTATATAATTAAACAATAATCATTAAACAATAATCATTACATTCATGTAAAACCAGCTGTGGTTTTAAGTTTATCTATGATTCAACTAATAACACTATCTCTTTTTTCCAAATACAAAACAAGCCCAATGACAATTACCAATGGATAGTAGGATAGCATATCTCATTTCTTCGTTTAAATATTGTTAATTTCAATGAAATGTACATCTTTAGAGAATCTGAAATTGATATTAACAGTATATTAAAAACAAACTAAATTTAATTTAATAGGACATCAATGTGTAACTACAGTTTGCTTAAGTATATAACACTGTAAAGTAAGGTACATTCTCTGATATAACTATACAGTGGAACCTCAGTTCACAATCACAATTGGTTTCATAATTTTGGTTGTGAACGGAAACAAGTTTTCCCATTGGGTTGTATGGAAATACGATCCTTCCAGACCCCTATGAACTCTATTGTGTTTTTTTTAAGATTTTGAAGCACACAAATACAGTACTGTAGTTAAATGTGCCACAGAACACACAGTGTAGCAATAAAATCCTTTAATACAAACACTGAAAAAACCATGAACAACAGAGAAAACTATTTAGTCGGTTGATTGTGATAGAGAGACAGAGAGGTTACTGTTTTGTGGGAGAGCCTCCGTGATGGAAGGATGCTTTCCTTCAGGTGTTTTCTCTCTTGAGATTTCTTTGTCCTCTGGAAGTTTGGTTGTGAACCAAGGATTTGTTTGTGAACCGAGTCAAACATTTAGCTGATTTTTGGTTGTGAACTGAATTGGTTGTGAGCCAAATTGTTTGTGAACCGAGGTTCCACTGTATAGGATTTTATTATGGCTCATGAACACTTAGACCCATTCTCTAGAACAGTAATTACAATTACTATACATTTATTATATAGTATATTATATATTAAGCTGCTGTATGTGTGTGTGTGTGTGTGTGTGTGTGTGAATAAAAACAGGGTACAAATAAATAAAATTAATGCTTTAAATTATCTTATTAGGAGTAATTTTCAGATAAGCTTCTTGAAAAGAAGGCCTTGCCGTTGAGGCCCAAAGGACAGTGTAATTGTGGGGGGCTGGCCCTTGCACCCTCAATCAATTTTAATAGGGTTAAATTGCTTTCTTGGAAATTTTCTTGTCTTTTTGGAATTTTAAATTTTTAAAAATTTTAACTGTAAATTAATTTTTACTTTCTAATTTTATAAATTGTTTTATATGTCAGTATTGTGTTGTCTACCACCCAGAATTTTTCTTTGAGGGAGATGAGTGGTCTAGAAATATGAAATATTTATATTCTTATACTGATTTATATGGCCACTTTGTGACCTGTAGACTTTAACTCCCAGAATTCCTGAGTCAACCATGCTGGTTTGGGAATTCTCAGTTGAAGTCCACAAGTTTTAAAGGGGCCATAGTTGTCCACCACTGAAGTAAGTAAATAAACATTAGGTTTTGCCACCTTTGCAAATCCTTAATAAGGAGAACCACTTCATTTTATTTTGTGTTGAGTTTCAAATTATATCTAATTGGCTTCCTTATTGTATTCCAACAGGTAGCGACGTAGAAATAGATGAAATCATTACAGGAAACTTAAGCAAATATACTGCTTTTCCATCAGGTTACTATGGACAGGCAAAAAAAGGTCATCTTGTATTTGATGCCTGTTTTGAAAGCGGTAAGTGGATTGCTAGTTATCAGATTAATTGGTGATAGCTATTAGGTTTTAAATGTAGCTAGAAAATATTTACAGTATTTATTGATCAAATGCCCATGTCCCTCACAGAGGAACTGATTAATCACTTAAAGCAATACATATTGAGAATAAGCCTATATTTTAAAAAGATAAATGTTTGACTTTATGAGATGTTGACCAACAAATATTTATTTTTTATGTTATACAAAACTAGGAATGAATAAATGTATAAGGTATGTTTTGTTTCCATTCAGCAGAAATACAGAGGAAGTCCTTCCAGTGAAAACTTTTGTCTATCTTGATTCTCAGGATTATAAGGTCCTAAGCACCTGTCTCCATTGGATGCATTTTATGTAGACATTCTCCATCTTTTTCATCTGGTATTGGAATCTCTCATTAGGCATAGCTTTTTTGGAAAACAACATTAAATTATACTATCAAAACAGATACATGAAAATGAAGTTTATCTTATAGAAAAGACATGCATTTGCCACAATATTCAACTTTTGGGATGCATTATTAAAGCCTTGTTAAAAAAAAAAAGTTATACTGTTTGGAAATATGCTGTCTCCTATCAAGAATAAGAGGAAACCTTGAGGTGACTTTATTTTGATATTTTCACCAATAATTGATTAATATAATAGTACCAAATATTACAAACAGGTCAAAACTATTAATGCAAAACAAATAGCACATCTTTTGCTAAAAAGAGAGAGATTGAATTTGTCCAATTAAACTGTAGAGTTTCTTCTGTGCACTCTAGAAAGCATTGTAATTAATGGGAGATATGAAGCAGCATAATGAGGGCATTGATCCCAGTTATATTAGGATTTACAGGTTCAAAATATGCAGATTTTATTTCATATTCATATATAAGGCAGGAATGATTTTTTACTTTTATTTAATACCTCACTGTAAAATACTAGGTAGGATATAACCTCAAAAGCAAAATTCATAAGTCAGAAAATATGTAAAAAAATAATAATCAGAGAGTAGAGGAAAGAAACAAAAGCCAAGGTTAGTGTTCACAGTATGTTTTAAGTGTGAATTTGCAAAGGAAGTTGATTTTGTGGAACTTGTTAATTATTTAGAGTAATAATGTGAATTTTTCTACTTTTAAAATATTTTCTGACACTTTGGCCCATTAGATAACATTTAACATTTTCTGAATAGTTTATTAAGGTAATAAATAAATATTACTTATAGGAAATAATTCTCACTGTTTATCGGTGTGGGTAAAATCTTTTTTTAATGAAATGCTACCTAGTGCTCCTTTATTGCAAAAAGAGAGATTCTTAAAGAACTCTTTAGAAATATTGCAATTGAAAATGGATGCAAATATTTTAATTAATTGTAAAAATATATTTTAAAATAAATTCTGATGATCTATGCTTATTTATTAGGCAATAATGCCTTACTAATATGAATAATAGAGGTCTAAGAGAGAGAGGAACATGTACATTCCTTAGATATGTGGAATATGTTTCGGATACAAGGCATTTCATTTACCAAAAAAATGTCTAAATTTTAAATGTGTAAATTCAGAACTCATGAAAAAATACAAACCATTTTTATTATTAACAACATCTCTGAATCCCATTCGGAAGTTAGAGGCATATTTGAAACACAGATAATGTTCGAGGAGGCTTATTTTTAGTATGCCAGCTTTTTATGTATTTGTTTAAATCAGAACAAAATTAAAGTGTAGTCTGGAGGGCACCAAGGGAGATATCTGTGGGCATACCTCCTGCAGCTACTTGCATTTCCTATAATATTTAAACCTTACAGAGTTTATTTACAAGCAACTGCATAATTCATGTTTGTGGCTTCTGTGGACTTTGATAAAAATAAGTAGTGAGGCAATATGTATTTCGGTGTGCACCAGTGGTGGGATTCAAAAAATCCCACCACCGGTTTGCTAAATTGGGGGGGGCATGCCCCCCCGCATGCCCCCCCCTTCCAGGCAAGCCCAGCCAGCTTTCTTATCGTTCTCCCGTGCAGTTCAGGCTTCGGGTGGAGGAGGAGGTGCCGGTAAGCCCCT
>JANHFR010003287.1:27286-38737 GCA_032468015.1 Mimophis mahfalensis | reverse complement strand
TCAAAAACAATGGCTGAAAGGCAAGTAAAATACATTTACAAATTTAGATTTGATGATCACACTTTAATCTCAATGTATCTCTAGATATTTTGTAGAAATCTATATGAAATCTCAACCGTTTTATGCTTTGCCTATCCACAGGTAGTCCTTGACTTACAACCATTCATTTAGTGATGATTTGAAGTTACAATAGCATTGATAAAAAGTGACTTATGGCCATTTTTCACACTAATGACCATTGTAGCATCTCCATGGTCACATGATTAAAACTCAGATGCTAGGCAACTGACATGTACTTATGATGGATGCAGTGTTCTGTGGCCATGTGATCATCTTTTGTGACCTTCTGACAGGTAAAGTCAAAGGGGAAGCCAATTTCACTTAACCATGTTATTAATTTATCAACTGCAGTGATTCACTTAACAATTGTGGCAAGAAAGGTTGTAAAATGGGGTAGAATTCACTTAACAATTGTCTTGCTTAGTAATGGAAAGTTGTAGTCATGAGTCAAGGACTAGCTGTATATTGTGGATCAGTTTATTTTCATTTAATGCAATTAATATTGACAATGGCAATGATTCATTTTACTAATCAGAAAAATAGAACTGGAAGGTCCCCTGCTCAAGCAGTAGATTCTATAACATTTTCAAACAAATGGTTGCCCAATCTCTTAAAAACTTATAGTAATGGAGCACTCACAATTTCTGGATGCAAGCCATTCCACTGATTGATGATTCTAACTGTCAGGAAATTTCTCCTTAGTTCTGGATTGTTCCTCTCCTTGATTAGATTCCATCCATTGCTTGTTGTCCTGCTTTCACATGCTTTGCAGAATAGGTTGACCCCTCCTTTATGGCAGCCCCTTAGACATTAGAAAACTGCTATCATGTCACCCGAATCCTTCTTTTCATTAAACAAGTCATACCCTATTTCTTCATCTGTTTTAGCCTGCAGTCCTCTGACCATCTTTGTTACTCTTCTTGGCACTCTTTCTAGCAGCTCAGCATCTTTTTTATATCATGGCGACAAACTGGATGCAATGTTCCAAGTATGGTCTTACCAAGGCATTATCAACTGATATTAACATTTCACATGATCTTGATTCTTTCTGTTGATGCAGCCAATGACTGTGTTAGCATTTTTGGTAGCTGCAGCACACTGGTGGCTCACATCTAAGTCATTTTCTATTAGGACACTAAGATCCTTCTCACAATATACAAACATAAATTATAGGAAACTCAATTTCATTCCTCCCCCACCTCCATGTTTAATGAATATATTTTCTAAGGCTTGCTTTTTTCCTTTCAGGTTAATAGGGATTTGATAGTAAACCAATAACTTATTTTTCTTCAGAACTATTTTTGACAGTCTTAGTATTTTTATAAATATCAAACAAAGGACAAAACTGTAATTTCAATGCATTAATATTAATAATCATTTATCTGCCAGGAAAACATTTAAATATCACTTGACATTTGCAGAGAAAGATTAATGTTTAATTTGCTACAAAACCTGAAATACATTGAAATTTTTAAAAATGCTTATGTATTTGGTAAAGTGAAATAACAGTCAAAGGCTATTCACTTGAAAACAGTCTAATCATAAGAAAATTTATCTAGATGGCTTACAAAACAACAACAAATTTTAAAATAAAAGTAACAATTCCAACTTGTAAACATCCCAGAAACCATGACAGCATCATTCTGTGAGGTAAATTAAATATTCACATCTCCAAAATGCCTTCTTAAATAGCCATGTCTTTTCAGCACAATAATATGGAGAATTGGATATGGAGTAGCATTCTTGCCATATCTTTTATCTAAAACATGTATTTAATTCTCTTCATTTTATGTTTTTTTAATATTATCAAATCCAAATAAAAATTGGCATTCAAGAGAGAGAGAGGCTCTCTAAGAATATTCCTTTGAACAGAACTATAGAGCTCTAAAATATACCCTTCTGTTGTATTACCTTCAGTGAAAAATCCAGTGTTCATTATTTCTTGTAATATAAAGTGCAGTAAATTTTCAGCACACTTGAAAGTTTTATATGGTTAATAATAATTTTATTGCCTCAATGTTGATATTATTATTCCTTAGATAAAAAGTGAAAACTGGGAAAATACTGACAATATTGACAAAAATCTGTTGAAAAATTATTTGACAGTGTTCTGGTTACTGCAACTTATTTTGAAGAATAGATTACTGGGACCTTTTAGTTAAGGTTCAAGTCTTTGTATAATTCTGTTCATTGTGCTTCTTGCTATTCTATATTTAGTTAACCCAGAATTATATTCTAAAAGCAAGACACATAATACTTGGGTGTTTTAAGTAGAAAAAGAGGGCATCTGACCTTTTGTTACTAATCTGTGACAGGTGCAACCTATTTTCTTCCAAATAGTGTTAATTTACATGTGCAAATCATCCCTTGAAATGTCTATTCTGTGTAACCACCACAGGGGAATTGATCATCGTCATGAATAGTGTAATGGGTAGCTGAGAGAGATAATTACTGATATTTCAGCACATTCGTGACTGCAAGTTAGTCTTTTAAGTGCATTTTTGTTTACACAGTTTATTGCAAGAGCAAAGTTAGTTATTCATTGCTGGCCAAAAACAAAAGTGTCTGTAAAAGTTTGTATATAAGGGACACCACATTGTTACAAATTAGTTTCCTTTACCATTTCTGGCAAATTCATTACAAAGTAATCGTGGCCTGTGTTGAAGTGCACTTCCTCTGGGACCAATAACTGTAAATAAGCAGGGCTGCAAGCTGGCTGATAAGTTGTTGTTCTGAAGATAACAGTCCTTTTTAGCAGTGTATTTGACCTTTTCTTTTATATTGCCTGAGGCTTGTCTAAGACCCTCAAGGACTATTTTTTCATTTTAAAGTTCTCTGTAGAAAAGCACAATGGGATTTTAAGAAGATTTTAAGATTGCTTAATGTATCTAAATTTTTTTTTTTTTGCATTTTTTGGTAGTTGTTTGGCACATATAGAAATTCCAATTAGCATTTCATTGAAACAGGATTTTGTTGTTTGAGACATACACTCTTTCTGATTTGTTTTATTTTAACATTTTATGATGTGCTGAGAATATATTGAGAGATAACTGAAACAGTATTTTTCTCCTTTTTTATATACATAATTCTCAATGACATCCACTTTTATGTTATTTTATAATTGTAATGCAAATGTGAGCAGCAACCGATGAGTGAATAATGCTAAAAGTCAGCCTCTATGGTTTTTTATAACATTAATATGCCTTGTGAATGTAAATAATATTTGAATATAAATATTTAGCTGTTGAATACTATCTTAGAAACCTTTAAAATAATAGCTTTTATTATATTAGAAGACATTTTATTTACTTCTGTATGGTCTCATTATAACTAAAATGTGAAAATAAATGAAGAAAAAATTTAAATCCCACGGCAAGCTGAAGAGTGTTTCATTTAAAAATTGTTTTAAAACTTTGTGCCATAATCAACTTTGTTATTATACAGGTACCTATCAGTTTTGACCAGGGTTGTACAATCCATTTGAATTTAAAACATTTCTGCTACTAACTATTTTAAAAGCATTTCAACTTTGAAATTGGCCTTGTTTGAGCTTAAAAGGGACTTCTGTATTGATCAGAAAAACCCATTTCAAATTCAAAATAGAGCATTTAATGCTTAAAATATTTCAGACTGAAAATATTCTGTAGATCCCCATTTTTGAATGCTGTATTATTTCTACAAAAGAGGAAAAACAGTATTATATAATTTAAATATCTGCAGATATTAAGTGAATCATGGTCATTAAGCAAACCTGGCTTCTCCCATTTACTTTGCTTAAGCCAGGTGGAAAGGTTACAAATAGTAATCACATGATCCCAGAACAGTGGAACTCTCATAAATACATGCCCGTTGCTAAGTGCCCCAATTTGATCACATTACTATGGGGAAGTTGTAAGTGTGAAAATGGATCAGAAGTCACTTTTTTTATGCTGTTTTAACTTTCAACAGGTCAAATAATTGTAAGTCAAAGGCTACCTTTACAGAGAAGTATTAATTGGCTTTCTCTCCCATTCATAACATTCAATATATGAGATTGGATAACTAATTAACAGAAGATCAATCTAAAAGTAGCAAAGGAACAAATAGGGGATTACTAAAGTTCCAGGGAAATTGTAATAAAAACAGAAGTTTTTGAGAAAAGGAATTGTGCAATCATTAAACTTGTCTGACTAAAACCGGAAAGCTCTACAAGTAAAGTATCTTACGGTTTATGGAACAGGGCAGTTTGCTGTTTTTTGCTTGCTTTCTCATCCTGTTTTTTCTTCCTTTTGAAGGCAGGTTTGTCCACCTAATTTCCATTATATTGAAATATTGGATAAATTGTTAAGCATTTCCCATTTTAATTTATTTCCAAGCATTCTAAAAACTTAATGTGGCATCTTCATTTATTTATTTTTTGTTACTATTATACATAGAATTATATGAACTCACAGCTGCCAGTTTTTTTAATTGTTGCTGGCCTTCATACATATCTACTTCTTAAGGACTTAGGATGCCACACTGTGTGATCACAGTATATGCATGGATCCAAGCAGTATGGCTTTTTACAATTGCCTGGTGAAAATTTTGCCAATGTGCAGATTTTCTAAGCGCCATCCAAGATTTTTTTACACAGTTAAATCTGGTGTGTTATGAGCCAAGGATACAGAAATATATTAGTGTGAGTAGTCCTGTCTTGCCTTTTATTTTATGAATGACATACTCATTTATGAAAGAATGTCCTTTGTTAAAAAAATGAACCAGTAGCAACTTCTGATTGGCACTTTTCTGCTAAAGTAACCACAGTAAATGCCTTTTAGTTTCAAATACAAAACTGCTGGACAGCTATAGTGAGTTGCTGCCCTAAAACGACAAACACTTTACTGTATTTTAGAAAATGAAATGTGCTTATATGGTCAGCTAGTGCAGTGGTTTCCAACCTTTCCAGCTTGGCTGCCTGGGACGAGGGGACGATATGAGTGGCAGATGCATTTTCGTGCGCAGAACTCCATTTCACTCACGCAAATGGAGCTTTGCATATGAGTGGAGAGTGCTTGTGCTTGTGCATGAAGCTCTCCTCATACAAGCAGAGGTCACCTGAGTGGAGGGTGCTTGTGCTCTGGCACAAGCAGGGGACACTCTTCTTTGAAGCCCATTTTGTGCTAATGGAGCTTTGCGCATGCAAGCTTGCCCATTTCTCCTGTGGCCCAGTTTTGAACAAGCTGTAGCCCAATAGTGGCCCATGGCCTGGGGGTTGGGAATCCCTGAGTTAGTATATTTGGGATAGCATAGAATTTTATTAGGTCTTTTGGTGAGTTAACCATGATATTACCATAAGAGGGATTTTGTGGAAACTGTAACCTCACAATCTGTTTTGCAAATGTTTCTAGGGAACCTTGGACGTGTTGACCATATTACTGAATTTGAATATGATCTTTTCATCAGGCCAGATACATGTAATCCACGTTTTCGAGTCTGGTTCAACTTCTCAGTTGAAAATGTAAAAGAATCTCAGGTAAGCACCAATTATGTTGAATATATACTGGTAGGTATATTATTGTTGAAGAAATAAATTCTTTGTAAACTAGGAAAATACTTTGCTGGTTGTTTAATATACCTGTATTGTAGTGTATTTGTTTAATCAGATTGTACAAATTAAGTTAAGAAAAGTTTTTGCTTCATATGATTGCCTGGATTACTTTGGCAGCCTAAAAAATACTTAAAAGCCTAAAATATCACTACTATTTGCTTATTGTTCATAGTTTCTTATAAAGCAGTTTCTTAATCATGATCCTTCTGTTTGCTTATCATTTATTACCTAGGAGGGAAAAAATGCTTTTGTTGAATGTTTTCTTTATTACATTTCAAAAGGATTTGGATATGTACTTTGCATATTTTTTAATTAGTTTTTGACTTTTAGTTGTTCATTTATATTGAAATATAATTTCCAACTTGGTTACGCCCACAATTAACATATATTCTTTTTTACATAAAGCATCTGGAATGTACTGAATTTGAAATCTTTCTTATCCTGCTTTATTGACTTTAGATTTTAAAATTTAGCAGTCATATTGTATTGGAGGAGGATGCAGTGGCTCAGTGGCTAAGATGCTGAGCTTGTCGATCAGAAAGGTCGGCAGTTCAGTGGTTTGAATCCTGAGTGCTGCATAACAGAGTGAGCGCCTGTTACTTGTCCCAGCTTCTGCCAGCCTAGCAGTTCGAAAGCATGTAAAAATGCAAATAGAAAAATAGGGACCACCTTTGGTGGGAAGGTAGCAGCGTTCCATGCGCCTTTGGCATTTAGTCATGCCAGCCACATGACCACGGAGACGTCTTCGGACAGCACTGGCTCATCGGCTTGGAAACGGAGATAAGCACCGCCCCCTAGAGTTGGGAACGACTAGCACATATGTGTGAGGGGAACCTTTACCTTTATCTTATTGTATTGGAGCATCCAAACCACCAATTGGCTACAGATGGAGCTCAGTCTTCCATATGCAGGTGGTCCTTGACTTTCAACCATTCACTTACCATTCACTCACTGACTATTCGAAATTATAACAGCACTGAAAAAGATGATTTATGAGCATTTTTCACACCTATGACTACTGCAGCATCCCCATAGTCACATGATTTAAATTTGGATACTTGGCAACTGGTTCCTGTTTATGACAGTTACACTGTCCTCAGGTAATGTGATCATCTTTTGTGGCCTTCTGATAAGCAAAGTCAATGGAGAGTTAGATACACTTAACAATAAAATAAATAAATAAATAAAACAACTATGTTACTAACTTAACAACTACATTGTTGTTTCTAACTTAACATCTGCAGTATGAAGTGTGGCAAGAAAGGTTGTAAAATTGGGCAAAACTCAATAAATGTCTCTCAGAAATTTTGGGCTCAATTGTGGTCGTAAGTCGAAGAATACCTGTATCTGCCTTTAAACTTTAAACCAGTGGTTTTCAACCTTCCTAATGCCACAACCCTTTAATACAGTTCCTCATGTTGTGGTGACCCCCAACCATAACATTGTTTTCACATACACCTGTATGTTTATTGTAATATCTGTTTTCCAATGGTCTTAGGCGACCCCTGTGAAAGGGTCGTTTGACCCCCAAAGGGGTCCCGACCCACAGGTTGAGAACCACTGCTCTAAAAAGTGTATTTCCAGATGTTTCCCCCCCTCTTTTTACACTATTTGATGCTAAGTACTTACCTTGATTTTTTTTAAAAAAATAAATATTAGGAAATGTTATTTTTAACACAGGGTTGAAATGAGTGTCCTTGGTGCTCTGTGAGCAGCCCTCAAATATTGGAACACTGCTATCATGTCATCCCTAGTCTTTCTTTTCACTAGACTAGACATACCCAATTCCTGCAACCATTCCCATTTTAGTCTCCAGGCTCCTAATCATCTTCTGTTGCATTTGAATATATTTTCCAAGGCCTTCATAGCAAGTGCTCATTTGTGGCTTATTTGCTAACTGCTTGTTCCTTTGCTGTTCATCCTGAAAGGCTTTCCACCACTTTGATATCTTCATTGTCAACTTAAGGTGGGTTTTCTACCTATATTAGCTTGGTCTTCTTTATTTTTCATTGTAACCCCATCTAACAAATTAATTTAAAAGGCTGAATCATTCTGCTTACTATCTATTGGCTTTTAAGTACCTGATGTACCACATTTAAAAGTAAGATAACACTATTATAGCCATCAGCAAACAGAATATTAGGTAGGGGTAAAAAAAAACAAATGCAAGGAAAGTCTGTACAACGCTATTTTTACCCACGTTTATAATAAATGTGTGCTTGTGACACATGTTCATGTATGCATGTTGATGGTCTATGTTAGAAACCACACTCCAAAGAAGTGCAGAGCAAAGTAATAAAATAAATACAGGACCAAATAAATACATATTATTTTAATATTTAGTGATTACAGTGGTTTGTACACCAGTCTCTCTTTCTATCTTACAATACATGCAAACCATCTCACATACAATATATTTTATGATTATCCTATCAGTGTTAGAAGGGAAAAAAATCAAAACTACTGATGGTATATGATCAATTTCATTTTTCTGTTTTGGGCCTTAGTCGATAATGATCAGACTACACAGCTGAAAAATGAGAGAGAATTTGCCTCCTTGACACTGAGATATGGAGAGATATAGTATATATTCAGAATTCACAGGATATTTGTTTTGGTGGTTGTATACATATAAAATAATGGATTCTTTATTAGTTTGATTTGTAAACTTTGTAATGTATCTTCATGTAATCTTTTTTCCCCATCTTTCAAATTTCCGGTAATACAACTTGTATCTGAATGTAATGAGGCTTTAACAGTACCTTGGGAATCCATAGATACTGTACTCTAGATATATGAAAGAAATATTTCAAATCATTGCATTAATATGTATATGTTTTACATTAATTGGATCATAAGAACTATAGACGTTTCTTTATGCTGAACATCTTATAATATAGTTAAAATTATTTAAGGTTATTAAATATCATATATTTTGTTCATCTCCAGGGGATGGTAGAGGACAGGAAGGTTTGGAGGAACATTGTGCATGGGGTCGCGATGGGTCAGACATGACTTCGCAACTAACAACAACAACAAATTTTGTTCAAAATCATCTAACTATTTTCAGATTACAATACAATTTATGCCATACCTGTTTAAAAGCTGTGTGTGTGTGTGTGTGTGTGTGTATCAACATCTTCATCACTAGCATTTAGAGGACCAAAGATGCCTCACTGTATGCTTTAAATAACTTGATCTAAGTTACTCGATATAATGTTCATAGTTACGTTAGATAAAACCAATATGGCATAAAGAATGCAAATACCACAGTTTTATCTGTGATAAAAATCTGTACGTCAATTTTAGTTTTTGTTTAAACATAAGGATTTTAGTTATCTGATTGTTAACAAAGTACTCAATTTTGATGATATGGTTTTATTTCATATTGTATCATATATTATTATCAAATAATATTAGCCATATTGTTCCACATACCAAAACTACATAAATAAGTGTGTGGATGTCTGTGCGTATTTTATGTATGTGTGTACACACACAATATAGTTTCTTGTTTAGAATGATTATATTCTCCTATTTTAAAACACACTAGATTTATTTGCTTTTTTATAGAAAAAGGGAAATAATATATTCTAGTCTGTTACTGCCATAACAAAGTTTTTGTCTACAGAATAGAATTAATATGAATTGATATTGATAACATTGTGCAAAATTTATATGCTTAAATGTTAATATTTGTAAGAACGTCAGCTGCCAGTTTGTTAGAATGATAACAAGTATGTTTTGTTATTTCTGACTGTAAGTCTGATCTTTGATGAATAGAATATGAATACTCAAGTGTATCTAATTTCTGTTATGATGACATGTGTCTGTCAGAAGTGAATTCTTTTAAAAAAAGAATGCTATATTGTGATTATCATAATTATGACTGATGTGATGCATCTAATTTAGTTTCTATTTAGCAACTTGTAACATAAATAAGCCACAATCCACACTTCGTTGGACATATCCAACATATAGAAAAGACTGCTGTACTGTGCTTTGTACAGCACTTACAATTTTTCTTATTTCTATTTCTGTCTCTCTATATTCTTTCCAGTTAATATTGCCTATCTGCCATCTTGCAAATGGAATGGACTTCTATTGCTGCATTCTTTTTTTGGCAAAGTAGAGACTGGCTCTCAGGTTACGTAATAACAACCACATTGAATGTTGTTTTGCTACTTTTGAATAATTAGGAGTACTAGAAGAATTTGTATTTTTAGGTTTTCACCTACTATATCATGTGTTGCTGATCAAAGTATGTTCAGTTAGAGAATGTACTATGACAAGGGCAAAGCAAAATGAAAAAAGAAAGAAAAATTGTGGAAAATTTTATAGAAATGTTGATTATAGATTATATTCAAGACAGATTTTCCAGTTGCTTCCTAAACGTTTTTTTAGATGTTTATGGAGATTCTCAATCATCCAGGTCATAGTTGTTCAAGAAAGTCCAGCTGCCTTGTGAAAAACACTTTTGCATCTTTTCAGATGCTATAATTTTGATTTTTTATTTTAAATTACACATAGTAATGGCTGAACCTAATGTGATAGCTATAATAATTACTTAGACCACTTGTATATCACCTGATCTGCTGCCAGTATTCTTTGAATTTTACTGCAATTGCCAAGATACCAACTTGTATAAATATTTTGTTTAGATACATTTTAGCAGTATCATTATATTTCATCAATAATGCTAATACTTCAATTATTTTTTAAAGTGCACTTAATTGGAAAATGTTTTGGATCTATGTCTATTGTTAAACAAATTGATTACCAAATCTATAATGGGAACTTTCTCATCCCTCTGAAAATCTCTGTAATGACTGCCTTGAATATCAAATAATATGCAGTATGAACCAATAGGACCCCTTAAAAAACAAGAGCTATAGATAACAGTAATTAATGAATGTAGAAACTTAGAGCTGACCAATTGGGCTTATTCCAATATCAGAAACAGTTCAGTTTCCCCAAGTATCTTCCTTATTTTATTTTATTTATTTATTTTAATCCCATTTATATCCCGCCCTTCTCCGAAGACACAGGGCGGCTTACAATGATGATAAACATTTAAATTTTTTGTCTTTATAATAAATTGTTATTAAAAATGAATATCTTAATGCTTCAAATAATGTTCTAAGCTCAGAAAATTCTTGTATTTGTAATCCTAGTTATGCCTAACTTCATGCCTCTTTTAGGTACTTCATTGAATTGAACGTAATGAACAGTGATTTATCTATCACCTTCATCTCACACTCATGAAAATTGAAATATTTTCAACAATTTGAATTTCTAGATCAAATACTATTTCAATGAGTATGAAGAAGTTGGGTGTAATCACAAAGCCTTATACATTTCTTAATTTATGATTTAATAATTTATAAGGTATCTTAAAACTCTGTTACAGGAGAAAACAGTTTGTCAGCATTAGTAGCTATATAGCAATAGTGTAGCTATTTTCTGCTATTTCTAAACTGCCACATATCTAGCCTGGGAAATTAGAGGAGAGTGCATGTGAGTGAGTAGGAAAATAGCCATAACAAGTTCTTGACTGGAGTCAAGGTGCTGCCATCTTGCACCTGGAGGATGTATATGAAGAATTGGAACCAAGTGAAGAAAAAGTTAATTGGGCAATGTGATTAATGATGAGTATATGTCTAAGGGGACACCTGCTGCCAGCTTCCCACCGCCCGGTCCGCTCTCATAGGGAGGGCCTTCTTTGGGTGCTGTCGGCCTCAGAATGTCACCGGGTGGTGCCTAGAGGAAGGGCTTTCTCCGTGGGAGCTCCCACCTGGTGGAATCAGCTTCCGGTGGGCCTG
>JANHFR010003286.1:79937-93344 GCA_032468015.1 Mimophis mahfalensis | reverse complement strand
ATGAGCTCCCTCCAGAGATAAGACTCATCCCAGACCTATGGACTTTCCGACGGGCATTAAAGACCCTACTTTTTCAATAGGCTGGTCTGGCCTAATGGGGTTTTAAATTGGTCAAATGATGTACTTTTAGACTTCAGCATGGGCATGGCATGGCTTCGCAACTAATAACAACAATATAGGTTGCAAATTTTCATTCCATTCCACCACCCTGACTTTAAAAAACACACAAAAAACCAGTGTAATTAATCATACTTGTTGCATCCAACACTTGCTATCAGCCAATCATGTTCTCAGCAAATGGCACAGCTCCCTCTGATGTAAAAGTACATGTGTATTCATGTTTTCCATTAATGCATGTCTAATGTGTTACATAAGCATTCCTGATAACATTTGCAAATACATAAACCAACTGAACACCGTCTTCTTTTATTCCCTGAGCAATGTTGATTCACTTGCTATGTAATTTATTTACCACCACATATATTTCACTTCCATCATATATCACTTTTATCATATTCAGCATCCTAACCTTCAACTATATTTTTGCAGAACATTTTGTAACTAAAATCCTTTTACTTTATATAAATCAACAAACATATACTAATCCTTTTTCCTCACATTTATCTGGTGATGTGCTGAAGAGCAAAAATCTGAGCTGCACAGCTCCGGCTTCACATTAAAGTCACATTGCATTTCACAAATTTCACTTGCCTTGTTTTGAACAGAATTCTGCCAAAGGCTTCCCAGACATACTTAAGAAATATAATTTCAGTATTCATTCTTGCTGCCTTTCTCTCCGCATAAAATGCAATCTTCACATGCATATTAAGTAAGTTGGGCAGCAACAACCTTTTATAGTTACACTCTTTACAGCTGGAGCTACTTTTAATGTTTTCACAATATATGCGCCTTCCCTTTCATCACTTTTTTCTTGGACACCAATGTTTCTATCATTGGTTTCAGTTGTACAGTTTAAATTATCATTGCATGATAAATCTCTAAAATTATTGGATCCCCACTCTTCCACTTAATCTCATTTTACTTTCATTCACCCTGCTGAAAGCTCCTTCTATAGCCCTCTTTATTACTCCTGAAACAATATTTTACTCCCATCCAAATTACTCTTTATTTTTTGTAACCCTTTTAAAGTATTTCTTGCTATTTTTGGCTATATATTCTTGTATAGTTTCCTTCCTTCCCTCCCTCCCTCCCTCCCTCCCTCCCTTTCTTGTTTTTTTTAGATGACTTTTTCAGGTACATAAAAATAAGAAAGAAACATTTCATACTACCACTCTGAAAAACAAAAATGAATACTCTGATATTTGCACCCTCACTCTGCTAATAACCAAATGTTGATTCTCAGCCATCAAGGGATTGTCCATCTTTCATAAGCAAAGGTAGCATCACAAGGAAAACAAACTTAAGACCAGCCTGGGCATTGGCATATGAGGTCTTGAAGGCAAAAGGGAAGAATGGAGCGCCAATGGGAAGGTGGAGCGCAGTAGGAAGCAAGACAGGTGGTGATAGGCAACTTAGGTAACAGCAGCAAAGTGATCCACCCAGGTACTAGCAAATTCCAAGAGACAACAAGGTTGAGAAAGGAAGGGTTATTTTAACTCCCATATTGAAGGGACGAAACATAAAAGATGCTGGAAGAGCCAAACAGACTACGTAGATACACACAAGGCATTGACAAAGTCAAAATGTGGGAGATGAAGCAGGCACAGGAGAAGCCAGGATGAGTCACCTTTTTTAGGTATAGGAGGAATGTCTGGCCTGGATGCATCTGTCCAGATGGAGGTGAAAAGTGAAAGGAGTTCATAAGAAGGCTAAATACAGAGGATAGAATTAAAAGGGAAATAAGATGAGTGGAACCAACTGGAAAGTGTGTTATGGATAAAATGAATGTAAGACAAAGAATAAGAATCATCTCTGTGGAGTAGAATTAACTACAGAAAAAAAGGAAGAACAGAATAAACAATATGACAGGAAAGTATCAAGAATTTAGGAATTTCAATAATATTGTTAAAAAGAAATACAGTGCAGTACTGTAGTTTTAATGGGGCTGAGCCACTTTTTAATACGGAAGTGGCCTAGTACAGTATCAGGATAGGTTATAGTTAAGCCATTAAGGGACACATTAAAGGATTAAAAACCCCAGATATCACAAGGGTACAGCAAAACCGCCCTGAGTAAGCCGCCCTGAGTCTTCGGAGAAGGGCAGGATATAAATGGGATTAAAAAAACAAACAAAACCCCCCACAAAAACAAACTCAAACTCAATTTCATCATGGTTGTGTTTTACCTCAGAGGTGGGCATGGCCAGCTCAACATCACTTGTGTCGGGGTGCCTGTGGTGGCCCGAGTGCTCTGCCGGCAAAAGCAGGCCCTGAGCCCCATTTCTGGCTCTGATGGCTTCCTGCAATCCTCTGCCAGTGAAAACAGAGCTCAGGAGGGCTGTCCGTTTTCACTGGCAGAGACACTGTGGGCCGGTCCTTTGCTTTTTCCAGGATGGCCCCATGGGCCAGATCTGGTCCCCAGGCCATGAGTCTGACACTCCTAGTATTTCAACATCTTTTTTTGTATTGGTGACCAAAATTAGATGCAGTATCCCAAGCGTGGTCTTACCAAACCATTATAAAGTGGTACTAATACTCCATGTGACCTTGATCCAGTCCCTCTGTTGATGCAGTCTAGGACTGTGTTGGCTTTTTTGGCAGCTGCAGTACACTGCTGGCTTATATTTAAGTGGTTGTTCACTAGGACTCCAAGATGTCTCTCAGAATTACTGCGGTTAAGTCAGGTACCACTTATTCTTTACATGTGCATTTGGGTTTTCTTACCTAAGTGTAAACCTTACTTTTCTCACCCTGTTTCTTTGGATACATCCTAATGTTCAAATCTGTCAAGATCCACCTGGATCTTGAGCCTATCTTCTAAAATGTAGGATATTCCTCCCAGCTTGGTATCATCTGCAAATTTGATGAATTCCCCCTTCTATTCCCTCATCTATACATTTATAAAGATGTTGAAGTGTACTGGGCCTAAGATAGAACCTTGGGGTTCCCCACTGCATGCTTACTTCCATGTAGATGTAGTTCCACTGAGGAGCACACACTGAGTCCGGTTGGTGAGCCAGTTATGAATCCATCGGGTGGTAACGCTATCTGGTGTTTTTCTATCTTATCAAGTAGTAGGTTGAGGTCTACTTTGTCAAATGCCTTAACTTAAGTCCATGTATATTATGTCCACAGCATTTTGCTGGTTAATACCTAAGTTAGGTATTATCAGGAATACCAAAATAAGGTAGAAAAATGGGAAATTTATAGTAAGTGAGAGAGCATACTATTATTCACTGGAAAGACAGTTTTTCTTTGTAGTGGATTTCCTCCAATGGCAGTAGGAAGGTATCTTACTTGGATTTGTCACCATGTCTGTATCTCTGACTTACAGGAAGATCTACTTTGATTTTTGATGATTTAGGGCAGTGGTGGCGAACTTTTTCGGCACAGAGTGCATGTGTGCTGGAAATTGGAAGAGCAGTTTCCTGGTGTGCGTGCAGAGCGCTGGAAACTGGAAGTTCACCTTCCCAGTGTGTGTATGCATGCCGGCTACCTGGCTTTCCAGTTTCTAACATGCATGCATGTGCAAAGACCATCTGGCCGGCGTGCACATGTGTGCTGGCACATGCATGTGTGCTAAGGAGCTGCTCTTCTGGTTTCTGGCACTCCCGCACATGTGAAGGTCATCTGGCTGGTATGCATGCATGCACTGGAACACAGAAGAGCCATGGGCGAAGGCTGGTGTGCCTGGAGAGATGGCTCCGCATGCCACTTCCGGCACGCATACCCTAGTTTTCTCCATCACAAATTTAGGGTCATTCTCACACGAACCTAAAATTCCGTTCACACTTTACAAACACCCACTTACAATAAAAAGAGGTCTAACAAAATTCAGCTTCATGTACTATAAACTCACTCCTGCAGTTTTGCAAGATGAAGATTTAATTTTGGATTTTTTACTGTTGTAGACCATGAACTGATTTACAAAGGTATTTCTGTGATAAAATAATGAAAACACATATGAATGAATTTCCTTTAAAAATATGACAGATGTTCAACAGTATTTCTCTTCAGGATGTGCTGGTGAGAATACAGTTCAGTCTAATAAATCAAAATACAATTGCTCAGAAAATCCTATGAGGAATTTTATGAAGAACAGATGACAGAAACCCCTGTGACAGTCTCTTATTGTTTATTTTTAAACTTTTAGTCAAGAAATGTCACAATATTTTCAGCTTTTCATTTACATCTACAGATGTCCAAAGTCCTTGTTATTAAGGAACATCCTTATTTCTGATTTCTGTCCTGCTGAATCATTACTTTTATAACAATATAACTGGAAATATAGGATCTATGCAAGGTTATATCACTCCTCAGGATTTTTAGAACTTAAATCTATGAATTTAACTTTTAAATACCGTATTTTGTTTATAAGTTTCTGATTTATGACACTGATGATATATAGTGTACAGTATGCCATTTCACATTATGATGAGCTCATTTTGTACTGTTGTAGGGTTTTTCCCCTGAGCAAATATTTATATAAGAAAGAAAACCTATCTGCTTGGTTTTTAAAATAGTGCCAGAAATGGAATTGCAGGGATATGTATAGTATTTCATCTATTAATATTGCAGAATATAAATAATCTAGTATAAATATTCCGTATTCAACAAAAGCAGCAAATACTGAATTTGATGATGCAATAGTTTCTGATTCAATGACCAGATATGATGAGACTTCTCAAGACTGAAGATAATAGGAAAGTCTGACATCACTAAACAGATTTCCTGTACACTTAGGCCATGACTTACAACTATGGAAAATACTTTTATATAGTATAATCCCAATGGAACCCAATGACTTTTACCAAATAAAGCTTTATCCTGGTCAACTGAATGCTAATTGTTGCTGCTTGATGCAGCGCATCCATCACTAAAGCTTGGTAGAAAAACACCCCAACACGATCCATTGTTGTACAGGTAGTGCTCAAGTTATAACAGTAAGTATGGAAACAAGGAGAGAAATGTAGTTTTGTTGTTATACATCAGGAAAAAATGGCTTACAATATTGTAAGGTGTGTCTGTTTGTGTGTGTGTGTGTGTGTGTGTGTGTGCGTGCGTGCACATAGGTATAATTATATATTGAACCATGCTGTGACCCATAATGGTCATAAAACAAGCAGGTCTGTTCTTCTTTCTCCTCCTCTGCTCTATTGCTTCTGTGGTAACTATCGGAGTGAGACTTTTTGCCTATTTAGCCTGTTTCTAAGAAGTACCCAGCAAGTCTTTAGGTGCAAGAAAATCAATAAATAATAATTGTTTAAAAAGCTCAGAGATCTGAAACTACTCCCTACAATCCTACTTGAAAAACACATTTATTTAGGCATTTTTGGCTCAGAGATAAAAACTGAAAATTGACAGATTGTAAATATAAAAAATACTTATATACTTTATGCAGATGGAATATATGAACAGAGGTGTGGAAGGTGTCTAGATTGGTTTGATGTAGCAACTCCAGTAGAAAACTGAAGACTAGAACGAGAAACTAATGAGACTGAAAAATGACACTAAATCAGAATAACTTGCAAATCTCAGTGAGAGTAGAGAAATTCACATTGCATAAGCTTACTAAAGAAAGTGACATTGAGAATGATGCAGAGTTCAGTTCCAACTGGAATATAAATGAAAATAAGAAAGGATGCACAAGGACCTCAGTGATGTACAAAGAAAATAAACCTTATAGTATAACTTATACATTAAATAATGTATTCTTCCAGTCAACAAACCTACACACAGATCATTTTTGTATACTACAACCCAAGTGCACTAGTTTGAGGAACGTTTAATTATTAAACAGAACTCTAAAAATATTCCAATTGGATATTCTGGCAATGATATTAATCAGTTTATATAAGAAAATGGAAGCATTAAAGGAAAATGAGAACCGTTTATTTTTATGAATGGATTATTCTCATTTTTTTTCTTCTGTTCAATTGTGTCTGATTCTCAGAAAGTGCCCAGACAAGTTCCTGAAGTTTTCTTGGCAAAGTTTTTCAGAAATGGTTTGCATTGTTTCCCTCCTAGGGCTGAGGGAGAGTGACTGCCCCAAATCACATAGTCATATCCAAATGGCTAATTGATGCCATAATTTTATTTTATTTATTGTGCATAAGATGAGACTAGAACTCAGAGTCTTCTGGTTTCTAGCCCAATGCCTTAATCTCTACACTAATCTGGCTTTCTTGTTTTCATTACTTGACATTAAATATCATGATAGGCTTTTTCTATATTGCCATATTGTTTTATATTAAAAGAAATATGTTTATACAATAGTACATTGTTTTATTGGGTATATATGATACTTCATAATACCACTGCATTTTCAAATATAATAAATTAAAATACAGTAAAACTTCACTGATTAGTCATATCCAAATGGCTAATTGATGCCATAATTTTATTTTATTTATTTTTCCCCTGCCTTTATTGTTTTTCTAAACTCAAGGCATCAAACATGCCTAATGCACCCGTATCCTCCTATTTTCCCACAACAACCGTCCTGTGATGTGGGTTGGGCAGAGAATTGAATTTGAATTTGAATTTATTTCAACAAGAAGTGTGACCAGCCTAAAGTCACCCAGACGGCTTTCATGGCTAAAGCGGGAATAGAACTCATGGCCTCCCAATTTCTAGCCTGGTGCCTTAACCACTGCACCAAAGTGATTAATTCCCCCTATCAAAGAAAAGGAGGGAAAGGCTCCCTTTCCACATGTATGGAAGAGGGAGTTACTCTACAGGCTATGAAGATACTGTGTAGTATTACTAAGATCTCCAAAAGAGATTTTAAAGCAGCAGCCGGAACAGCTGCATATCAGGAATGGTGAAGTTGGTAATCCTTGTATCAATTCAGGATGGATTAGGCATCCTTGCAGATATCTCCCAAACTCTTATGATTTTCCTATTGCACTAGACAGAGGTCACCCTTTCAAGAAGAGGAATTATCCATAAGATGCCATTACAGAATATTCTGCTTTCCAGAATATGAAACAGTGTGATTTCAAGCTGCCCAAACTATCAAACCTCCAGCTTCTCTTACTTCGAAATATAAAGGATACAGGAAACATTTCTACAGAATAAAGGCTAGTTCTTACCGGAATGTATTTAATAATTTTATGCAATTTACAGCTGAATGTTTGAAAGGATTTCATTAGTATCAGTGAACCGGGATCATATGAACGTTATGTGAAGTGTCAATTCAAGCCACAACTGAGTGCTGCTGTCAAAAATTAAGAGTATAACAAACATGTATATTGATCTTTGTGTAAAATAGCAACATTCTTGAAATGCAGAAGAGATTGGACTCTTTCTCCATATGGGCCAGTAATGTCTATTTAGGAAGAGATCCTCTTTCCTTTATTTGTTATTTGTTTTGTAACAGGAAATGTCAACAATTGCCTCTAAGTCTTTTTGCATGCAAAACACAAAAGCCTTTACCACTAGGTTTGGAAGCTGTAACAAGTAAATGTGAATATCTACAGACAGAACTGCTTTGCAAAGTATTTGGTGTTTTCTTTTTTCTTATCTTGGGCCCCAGGGAAAAGACTGAAATGCAGGCACTGAACATCTGACAGTATTCTAGAGAGGATTTCTCAATCTTTCTGCAATCATGGATTACTGAATGAACATTTTAAAAGTGCAAGCTCACCAATTAAAGAAACACACTTCTTCCTAGATTTTTTGCCTTTGGGAATAAAGGCATTCACATTTTTGCTGAACTAGAATTTAATGGTTGCATTTGTTTTCCCATCTTTTCAGTCACAAAGAACATTAAACTGAAAACAACATATTTGAAACTATATTAACAACTCTTAGTACAAACTTTTTGAACAAAAATATTCTTGATAGAAATCCTTGAGTGCTTAAGGGGATACGGGCCAGCAGTTTTAAATATTCATCATTACTTTACCCGTTTGCACTTTGGACAGGCTTTTGGACTGATTAGTTTACTTAAAACAGTACATGCCGTATCATGATCTGGTCAGTATTGTTAGTAGGATCTCTCCAGCTGGTAGCTGGCATATGTAGGCAGACAGGTTGAAAAATTAAATCAACATTGGCCTGTTTGCTTGGGAAAGAGGATCTCTGAGGATTGTTTGTAGGAATATTGCAGGTAGAAGTATAGTTCCTCGGGAACCTGGATTATGGGTTTTGGCTTCGAGGTGGGTGAGAGCAAAACCTGTGTCACCTTGTGCTTTTCCCGTGAGGAAGGTTTTTAGGAGGAACTTCAGATGGCCTACCTTGGAAATGTTCCTGTATCTCACTAATTGCCCCGTTTCCCATGAGAACGCTTAGAAGAGTTATGCATGTACTCTGGCCTCTCGGTATTTCTATGATCTAATCCTTTTCCCGTGAGAAATGGTCTTGAGAAATGCTGTGTTATCTCATGGTACCACCTGGCCTCTTTACTCTGGCCTCTGATAACTCTGGTTGCCAGGACAATTCTGGTTCCCAACCTTTGGATGATGTATGATGTAATGCTGTATTGTGTAACCACCTTTGCCATTGGCCTAATAAAGTGGGAGGGAGCAGAGATCGAACTTCTTCCTAATTTTGTCTCTCACTTCATTTCACCTTTACTTTCACCCTTTACTCTTTGCTCTGCTCTTGATCCTCCATCTTTGGGTCCCTACCTGCATTATTTTGCTTCTATGCCCTCTCCCTGGAAAAGTCTGCAATTGTATTTATTTTCAACATTGTTCATCTGTGGAGAATTACTGGGCAAATACACACAACTACCTTGGTTTGGCCATGTTTTCCAGGCACATGTCCGCGCATATCTGTATATATCTCAGTGCCATTGACCCACCTCAAAAATCACTTAAAGCTTGAGACTTTGGAAGCATACAACATTCATTTGAAATCTGGTCTCTCTTTTTTCTTCTCACTGCATCATTTGTCAGTCACATTTTTACCATTACTTTCTATCAATCAGTCAGTGGTTGAAGAATATGATTATCATATTTCAAATGATATTTCAGCTCAAAGGCTGAAATAGCATCGGCAGTCATAGTTATAAATTCTATTGGCTTCAATGAAAAGTACTGATCAATATGATCACTTTAAATGCCAAACTACTTTCCCTGTTTGAGCCTTGATTCCCTTCCTTTCTCCCAAGGTCTTGAATAGTTGGTATTTTAATGATTAGGACGATGAAAAATTGGAGTTTGAAGGAAAAAGGTGCGCAAGAGTACCTATGCAACCCCCCCCCCAGCAAATATTTCAATTAAATGTCTCTTTTTGGAATCATGCTGCAGCTAGTTTAAAGAATCACCAACAAGAATCTGTGAGCTCCATTGCATGCTCCAAAGCACTTTTTTCCCTTGAAATCCACAGAGCCCTACTTAAGAACAGTATAAGTAAGAAATCTGCAAGCAAGGCTCTGTATTCTATAGATCTCTTTGCTCCTCTACTGTGTTAATCTATTCTAGCTTTTACTCTTTCTCTTCTGCATTCACTTAGTAGAAACAGTGACTTCAGATGAGGAAATGCCAAAAATATTATTGTGAACATGCAGGTTATTCTAAAACACTGAGTGTAGGTTGCCTTGGAATACAAATATTGGGTTGACTCATGGTTCTTAGTCCATTAACTCAACAAAATGTCTATGTCTCTCAGATCTGTAATCTTCAGAGACATCCTCTGAAAACCTATTTCTAAAAAAAGAAAAAGTTGAGGGAATAAAGCAAAATCTGACAAACATACATTTCTCTTATAAAAGTCCTCATAAAACATCTCTCTGGGGAAATAATTTCCCAGATGCTCAAAAGACACACTTCAGAAAGACGGGGATATTAGAAGCATATGCTTGAAAAGGACTGGGAAAGAACATGAGTTTTTTTCAAAGTAATGTAATTTTAAAAAATGACAAAGAAAGGAAGAAGTAGGTAATATTTTAAGGGATAAGCCAGTGATAAATATTTGTCCCCATCTTCTTTCACTCTAGCTGAATTCCATACATTTGCCCTTTCAAATTTGCCTTTGGAACTCTTTTAGGAAGAGCAGATGGAGATAATATTTATGGAAGGAGGGTGAAAGAAGATGGAGAAGAGGTTAAGCAGTCTCTGTTCAGTTCTGCAGTCTACAACCTATCTGTTACCAGAAACAAAAAAATGTTTGTTTTTAAAGAGTTTGTTTTAGGCTTTTTCACAGAACGTAAATTGCATCTGATGTAATGTCTCTTTTTACATTCATTTTTGATGTATACACCAACCTTCTCCAACATGACACTTCAGGCTTATTCTGAGCGTTACAATCTGGAGATTGCCAGATTGGAGGCAGCTGATATATATGGTTTTATACAAAAATTACAGAAGCGTTGTCACCATTAAAACTAGACAAACAAGGCAATTAATGCATGCAGCAGATCCCTTAATTGTGTAGTAATGGCAAAAATCACTCTTGTGGCATTACACAAATCTATGTAGACCACTATAGCTTTTTTTCCTATATATGATTATAGGGAACTATATCGTTACTTTTTATATAACCCCACCATTTTCTGAATTTAAATATTAATCCCATACTTACCACCTAGAAACCTGAGGATAGGTTACCACCAGGTACCTTCTATTACCCAACCCACATTTTCTTTGCTATATGCATTCTTACCAAATTCTTACTTGCCTTGTTTTCAGCACTGATTCTATATAGCCCCTGACCCTTCTTTCAACACTTTCTGCTAACAGAGCTCACCTAATCACCTGTGTCCTACAACTCTGCACTGGGATTGGCTATCGGTGTATTGCAAAGATGTGTGTCCTTCTCCAACAGAATTGTATAATTTCCCTCCATTTTGAAAATATGAAGCTTTGAATGATTTTTGAATATCTTAGCAAAGTTAGAGCAATCAATTGAAGATTTAGGAGTGTGTGTTTAATTCATTGTCTTTCCTCAAACCAGTCAAATGGTTGAAATGAAACTAGGTGCCAATTTAGTATACTTTAATCCTCGATAGAAAAAGGAAACAATAGGTTTCCACTAAGCATGTCTTAGTTAAATAACAAACATACACTTGGAAATGTGAAGATAACCAGACTTGCATAGGTGATGCAAAGCAAACCCCCCCCCTTTTTTTAGAACAGCAGTTTGAACAAAACTTGATTTGAACTTCACATTTTAAAGCTACAATTAATTAATGAATCAGCATGCAACAATCCGGTAAACCAGCATGAGAAATCAGTTCCAGGCATAAAGATGAAAGCATAGCTTTTCTTGCAAGGAAGAAAGGATTCTCTTCTACAAAGCAGTCTGGGAGGCAGGAGGGCCATCGCAAGAAGTGCCTGTTATAAAGCCAATTTTCCCAGAATCAGAGACGGAAGGCCTTCCAGGGTTTTACACCTGAGTTGCTGCATCCACACACACACACTCTCCAAAGGACTCCATGCTAGTTTTATACAATGATAGTCGTATCTCTAGCCCTGCTGTAATGAAAGGAAGGGAGAAAGCTATTCTCCAGAAAGAGCTGCTGCCTCTGAGGAAAGTGGCACAAGCTACCTCTGGGACAAAACTAACTTGCCTGGAAGAAACAGCTAGAAATGTGTCATGGCAAGAAGCCTAGAGGGATATCCAACCTCATACCCAGAAGCAAGATAGGCTTCCGAAGACCAGGATGTGGTAGAGTTTGGTTGGCTCAGGCTTCACAGGATGAGCTGAAGGAGAGGGGGAAATGGGCTAGGGGACTCTAGCTATGCAGGGGCTATTATGCCAGGCAACAGAAGTTGTGTCTAGGAGTGGATGTTCTTGAAGACAGGTAGAAAGCAGCGGAGATTTTTATGTTACACATTTTTAAAATGAACATTTGTTTTGCCAGTGTTAATTTTATATCCAGGGTCCAATCTAAGTTGGTCACTGGGACCAAAGGTTTTGTTCTTCCAAGCTTTCAATTTTATATTCAATTTGCAGTCAACGTGAGCAAAAAGCAATGACGAAACACAAGCAAAAAGCAGAGTATGAAACACATATGTACAGGCTTTAAGAAATGCTACTCTTGTGGTCCAATAGTCAATAGACCCCAAAGCTAGGAGAGAGAAGCTGGCTCTGCCTATCCTTAAATCTGATAAGCTTTTGCTCCTGTTTGGCAGCCTGGGCTCCTCAGGTCTATACTTTTAATTATTCTCAGGTGGCTTCTTATCCAACATGTTTTGACTCCAGGCTTTCCCTACCACCAACTATTTTGACATCTTGAGACTTATTGATCATTTAGATAACTGTAGATTAGACCAGCTCTTCATAATCTGGGGCCCTGAACCTAGGTTGGATCTGGCAGGGAATTTCTAATCACTGATCCCAGCAAATCCAGAAAATGTCAGATTATAAAGGCATACATTAAATTACATACATCAGATGCAACCAAGCCTTCCCCAAACTGGTGTTCTCCAGAGGTATCAAGACTGCAATGCCCAGCATGCCCAGCCACAGCTGTGAATATTGGGACCATGACTGACTCTTCTGAGGCGTGTCCAGATTTGAGGGAAATTGAGCTTTTGTTAAATATCAAAGTGAGCCTTGCTTAAACAATGCTTTGACCTTAACTTTCCAGTTCTGGATTCAAATCCCTTCCTCTTCCACAGAGCATAATGGAGGGCTGAGGATAATCCTCTCCCTAATTAACCTCACAAGGAACTCTGATATCCTTCTGAAGTCCACAGGGTCTCTCTCTCCCGCTCCTCCAATCCAAGGTTTTTCTTCAGAAACTGATTTATGGAGTTTTTCCTCAACAAAGGTAACCGGTAGACCTGGGGCTGGTGCCTTGCTCAGCTTTCAGACTAAGGCTGCCATTTGGGCTGAAACGGAGGCATATATCGGGACTTCCTGGGGACAGGCATCCGCTCGTCTCCAACTAGAGCCTAGCGCCTATGGAGTCGTGCACAGACTCTCCAAAGGCGGCGGCGTTTCAAAGCGGCCTTTTTCCAGCCCTTCCACCAGGTGCGATAAGCGGCCAGTGTCCGCGGCGGGCGAGGAAACGGCAGGGGGCTCCCCTCTCCCGGATGCAGCGCATCCGCCCAGGAACAGCATTTTAGGGCAAGCCGCTCCAGAGGATTTGCCCGGCAGTAGCCCCGACTTCGGAACCACAAACCTACTAACATAGCAGAGTAAGGGCAGCCCGAGCTTGCTCTCAGGTTCCTCGGCGTGGCGGGAAGTGAAGCCACCTTTCCCGCGCGTTCAAGGCTCCTGAAGGCGAGGCGAAAAGCGCCTCGCCGCCCGCCGAACTTCCGCCCGGGACTGGGCAAGAAACTCTCTTCTCGCCCTCCCCACATTTGCCCCCCCCCCCCGCACTTATAATGTA
>JANHFR010003286.1:62880-78083 GCA_032468015.1 Mimophis mahfalensis | reverse complement strand
GGGGGGGTTTGAATCTTAACTTGCACCTCTCTCAGTATCTTTAAATATAACATATAAGGTAACTCATTATTATACTTATTCTAAGTGCAATTACTAGAGACTAAATTTCAGTTAATTCAACAGGTAAAGATTGGGTGCAGGAGAATCTTTAATCAATGGCAATCTGAAGAATAAAGAATGGATAAAAAGTAAGATTTTTTAAAAAAATATGGCCAATTAATTCAGTCTATCTGTAAAGTTGTTTACAGATTCAGTGATGGGTGCTTGTAAAGATCCACCTTCTTTCTACCCCTTTATAACGAGCAATTCTGCTCTTAGGCTATATACTAGGACAAAAAGGTGGGACAGATCAAGAAATCAAAGGCACCATTCAGTGAGGGTATCAGATACAGTCAAGTGATTTACCACTTGTATAGATCTTAACTTGGGGCATTTTTGAGGGCAACCATAAATGTTATTCCATCCTGTATTCCTTAATTTTATCACCAAGCCTCAAACTATATTATAAGTAACAATTCTTTTTGGTCTTTCTTTCTCTATGGAGGAAGTGTGTGGAATTGGACTGCTTCAGCAATTGGCAGGGTCAAGAAGAGAATTTATCCCTACCTTAGCAATATATTTCCTATTTGACTCAGCCTTCCATCCTTCTGAGGTAGGTAAATTGAGGACCCAGATTGTTGAGGGCAATAAGCTGACTTTGTAAAAATGCCGCTAATAAGCAGGCATTTACAAGGAATGAAGGCTATTGCTAGGCACATTGAGTTGTGCTTAAACAGATTGTAAGCCACCCTGAGTCTCTGGAGAAGGGTGGCATATAAACGGGATAAAAATAAAAATAAAAATAAATAAATAGCTTATTCGTGTGGATTTTACTTATAAACTATTTTGGAAAGTATTCTTAGGTGAAAATCTGATTTACAATTATCTAACCTACTGTGTAAATACATTTTGGCTCAATGTTTAACAAGGACATCTACTTCACTAAGAAGATAAGAGGTTTTGCATTTTGGCTATGTTGGACCCAAGAGTATTCTGGACAGAAATGCAGGGTTTTTCTGGGAAAGGTAAATATGCCAAGAGTCCTTGTAAGAACCCTCATGAAACCCTCCTGCACCTCCTTGATTATAAAGATACTTGATACATGAAAGCCCTTGTCGGTTGTGCTTGCCTAGGTCCACAATGAAACTATTAATGCATGATGTAACAAGGAATTTGTTCGGTTACTATTGTTATTATTTAGTTGCTCTTCTAGAAAAATAGCAGCAGGTTCTTGGTCCACTTTGTTTATGACAATCTGAAATCATTAAAATGGGTCATGTTAATGAGAAAACTCTCATGCACTCACAAATACTCCTCCCCAAATGTTTACTGCACTGTTTTAAGCTGCCATCAGATGGTATTTAATTTGCTTCTTTTACATTATATATCATCCTTTCCTAACTTTCTCTTTCCCTTCCCCTTCATCTTACTTAGCTGTTCTGAGAATTGAAAGTCCATTCTGGAGAGTGCCGTATTGAGAAAGGCAGCTTTTCAATCTAGTGTTCTCACTTTTTATTCCTGGGATCTAATATTGCTTCTTGCCTGTTCTGTTCTCCAAGGTTCCCAAATAATTTTTGGGCAGCTTTTGGGCAGCTAATGCCATTTTTATGCACCACAATTTTAAGATGTATTCCTAAGTAGTTAACTATACTTCCCATATAATCCTTTGTAAAGACAATAAATTATGCAAATTTTGCAATGAGAAGTGAAATGTTTCTTTCGGGGTGAGGCAGTGAAAGAGAAGGCTGATTAAAGCTTTATTTGTCATTTCTATGTTTTATATGATTCCTTAGATTGTGGGGTCCTTGGTGCTTTCTGAGCTTGGTTGTTTTCCTGAAGAAATTTCATTATCCAACTAGGGCATTCATAATGTTACCTAGTTGAGTAATGACCCCACAGTTCTACCCTGAGCTACAAATATTCTCTTACAAATTAATCCTTCTCCTTATTGGGTCAAAATACATACTTTTTCTTTAATTTTAAATTTGGGGTGGGAGGGAATCATGGGGAGGGGAGCAACTTAAACAGGAAATATGGAGAAGAGTGACATCCCTTCTCCTTGTTGTTTAAATAGCCCAAACCAAATTATTCAATCAACCAGCTGAAAAACTGCTCAGAGATAATCCACTGAATTTATTGTATCTTTGGTCTCAAAGATTTTAGCTATATATCAGCACATTGCGAAGTCATATTTTTTATGGGTTAATATCACAGGTTTGAAGAGACAGTTCTACTTACTGTTCTGTTATTTCAACACTAACCTAAAACTAGTTTCAAGTGATTGGAGAGCCAAGTACATCACAAGCATACTAAAAGTATTATATCATGTATTAGCCCACTTCAGGTTTATTAGTTTTTTTCAGGCTTGGGACTAAGTTTTATAATCTTGTAAATGCGTCTCAGACATTGAAGAGAGTTACTGATCTGTGAGGCCTTGATAAGTAATAAGTCATACACAGGTCCAGCAGAAGTATCTTGTCTAAGATAATCAAGAAAATTCTCTGTTCTGACAGTGAGAGAGCCTCCAGGGCCTCCCAACAACATGGACATCAACAAATCAGAGGTGCGCGACTTTACAAGTGAGTATTTAGTACTGTGGCTTCTATAATTCACCCTGAATAAAAAACCCAATTTCTGTAATCATGAATCTAGGATGAGAAGATGCAGTACACAACACTAGACAACATTCCTGGCATGGTACTACTGTCTTTTAGTTCACCTTCCAGGTTCAGCCATGATTCCACGCTGGCCAAGGGGCCTAGGTCCAAAGTAAATGCAACCACCAAGTTTTAGGAGGACTGATAATGGGTATACAGGTTTCATTTCCCTTTTTTGTCATACTGAATCAGACCATTGGCTCTGTTTACTGCAGTTCACAGTTGCACTCAAGGATTAGAGCAGAACACTTCTTCAGTCACTCCTGATTAATTTTATTAAACTGCAGAGTCTGAACTGGGACCGTTGTGGTTCACGTATGGTATCACTTGGATATGGTTTCTTTTCAGTGACCATTTTCAGGGTTTTTTTGTTTTTGTTTATTTGCTTTGTCTTTAAAGCAACTTATGACCCTTTGCCTACCAGTAGTCCTTGCTTAGTTGCCACAATTGGGACTGGCAACTCAGTTGCTAAATGAAACCACAACTGTGTTTATGATCTTACTTTAGTTTTCTGAAGTAACAGAAAGGTTACTTCAGATTTGCTTTACAGACCTGCGAAGGTCATAAAACATTGGTCATAATGTTACTTTTTCATCATTGTCTTAACTATGAATGGTTCCTAAATAAGGCAGTTGCTACATAAGGACTACTTGTCCTTGTATTGTTCAATTCCAGCTTCCCCTACTCAACATGGCCAATGAGCAAGCATGATAAAATCCTTAGTTGTATAATAGTGCTCATTTCTATTTTAGACTGCTGCAATCTTTTGCCATTCACCCTAAACACAACAACCCTATCCCTAATGCCACATTTCTCAATGTCCAATATAAGGCAAGTAGCTCCAATTAACTATTGTATCACAACAAAAAGTGCAAGATTTTTGCAAGAAAAACATTCTACACAAACATTACAGAAGCGGAGCTAGTGGATTAACTGTTATAGCTAGGCAGTAATTCATGTCTTTCAGGAAAAAAATTCTGCTAAAATAATTTTACAGATGATAAATACACTGTTGACTCAAGAGACTTCTAGCAACTTCACGGATCCATGTAAATTTTTTGGCAGCAGCACTGATATGGTTTCCCTTTGTGTTCTTCTGGGTTGTTTTATTTCCTGGTCTAGCTTACAGTCTTTGGCTTTCCTGAAAGACTCTTAGCAGAATGTGAAGCAGATCTGATGTTGTGTAATTCCTGAGACCTACCAAGTTTACCAGTGCATAAGTAAATCTCATATAGTAAGCTATTTCAAATAAGGCACGATTTCAGAAATCTAGATTTTTCCTCAAACTATTACTTTTGCTGTTTCAGGAAGATCACTACTAGGGCAAAGGCTAAAGCAGAGGCAGGGGTTATGCTTTATTATAAGTGACATTTTTTTTATTCATAATCATTTTGCTGGATTTTAGTTTTATGAGAATGAGACACTGATTTATTTCATCCACACAAATATCATAGGAATATCTGCTCCATTGTGCTAAGTATGACGGGGGAGGAAGAGGAACATAAAGGGGCAAAATCTTTTCAGTGCAGGTTTTCAAAGACAACTGTCTTTCTAATTCTAGAAATGTGGGGAAATGTAATTTCACAAGAGCAAGACAGAAGAACCGCTGGCATATGATTTGGATATGACAAAGGGGATGCGATGACAATCAAGATTCTAACAGAATTGGAAGGGACTTCGGAGGTCTTCTAGTCCAATCCTCTGCTCAAGCAGAAAATCCTATATCATTTCAGACAGATGACTGTCTAATCTCCTCTTTAAAATCTCCAGCACCCACAACTTCTGAAGGGAACTTGTTCCACTGATTAATGGTTCTAACTGTCAGGAAATTTCTCCTTAGTTCTCAGTTGCATTCTGTATATGTCCTCTTGTTTGCAGGTTGCAAGCAAGAAATTCTATCTTGGTGATCAGGCCAAATTATAACAATTTACTCCCGGTATGGAAAATCCAGAGTTCTGACCAAGCGAAGTAGTGTGATATCCATTCATTCCTTTCTAAATTCTTGCACTTCAGGGTAAGATGAGTGTCCATTCCAGTCTCTGCAGGGCAATTAGATATGTGCATGTGCGTATTTGAAGGAAAGCCAAATTTGTGGAAGGTTTGACAAAGTGGCTGGTTGTAGATTCACTGGCACTGAAGTTATCTGGTATTGGAAGTTGGGAAACTACCTGTCATGCTAATTCCTGAAGCATTGTTTTGAAGTGTGGTGGGAACTTCACAATGACCATTTTCTTGTTGCCTGATGCTGTAGCCTGACAAAATAGCAATAGTACGTAGACTTATATACTGCTTTACAGACTAGTGCTTTACAGCCCTCTCTAAGCAGTTTACAGAGTCAGCATTGGGTCCTCATTTTACCCACCTTGGCAGGATGGAAGGCTGAATCAACCTTGAGCCTGGGGAGATTTGAACTGCCAAATTGCAGGCAGCTAGCAGTCAGCAGAAGTAGCCTGCAGTACTGAACTCTAACCACTGCACCACCGTGGCTCGTGGACAAGGTTATTACTAAGAAAATATGAAGTAGGGGAGCCCCAGATTTATACCTTCAACATTATGTGTGTGGGACCTGCCTTGATGCAAACTATATTGGGAGTAAAAGCATATAGTGCAGTACCAAATAGGTAGCAACTGCTAGTCAATATTAACTGCTTGCACCCATATGTAGCCTTACTGAGTCACACCTCCTGCTGCCAACAATACTTTTCTGATATTTACTAGTAAACACATACTTTTCCACTCTTCCAGATGGCATGATAGGATGGTCACCAACGTCACTGCTAACTCTTGTTCAAATCCTACATTTGCTCAACAGGAGGGCCTCTGAATAGGGAGCACAGGGCAGTTGTCCTAGGTTTTATGTGAAGCATTTGAAATGATTGAATTGTAAAGTTAATGTAATACAATACTAGTTTAATTCAGTACTTTATATTTCTTCACTTTCTGGGCCACTAAGTGGATCAAAGCAATGGAGAAACAGATAGATAGATAGATAGATAGATAGATAGATAGATAGATAGATAGATAGATAGATAGATAGACAGATAGAGATGATAGATAGATAACAGATAGACAAACAAAAAAAGATAAATCTAGGACAGTGGTTCTCAACCTTCCTAATGCCGCAACCCTTTAATACAGTTTCTCATGTTGTGGTGACCCCCCAACCATAAAATTATTTTCACATACACCTGTATTTGTATTGAAATATGTGTTTTCCAATGGTCTTAGGCGACTCCTGTGAAAGGGTCATTCAACCCCCAAAGGAGTCCTGACCGACAGGTTGAGAACCACTGATCTAGGATGTAGGGAGGAGGAAGGTGCTTAAGAGGTTCCTCTGGATAGTTTTAATAAGTAAAATTCCAATCTTTGTCTGTGCAGTTTCCCCTGATTCAAGTCCTTTGTCTTCCAACATTTTCTAAACTTGCTCTGGGTATTTCTAAGACCAAGAACATGCGGTCAAATGTAGAAGTTGTGGGCAGAATGGACCAATGCAAGCCAAGAATCCTTTCTGATTGCCAGCAGTGCCTCAGGCTTTGAGAACAACGACAGCTTAGGTCAAGGGCTTGGTAGCTAAAGATATGAGTGTGATATACATCTTTGCAAAGTCAGAGCAATGAGGCTAGATGGCAACCTTATCTGCTCACAGAGAACAATGATCTGTCAGGCACTCCTGAAAACAGCAATTTGTCTGAGCTTCAACTGGCATGTGGCTGAGCCCACCCTTGTGTCTGAAGTCTGCTCTGGTTATCAAGAGGCTTGTAAGACATCTTTCAGACAGGCTCCAACCTCGGTCAGCCACCGGGACCAGAGGTTTTGTCTTCCAAGCTTTCAGACTCATGCTGGAGCCCATACTCAGGGAATTCTTTGTATTCTATGCTGTTCTGTGTGTGGTATTTATATGGCGACTGTGCTGTGTAGCCTTTTAGATGTTGGTTGGGGTGTTGGTGGCTGGCTATCAAGTGGTTGGCTGTTGTTGCCTTGTGATGCCAAGCCCCCCACCCCCCACCTTCTAAGTAATTAATAATTTGTGGGTAAATCAGCACTCCTGTTGATTAATGAGGGGATCTGCTTCCCAGGCTTCAATCACCTCCCTGGCTGCTTTTGGGCCTGCTCATCCAAAAATCTTAGCAGCTGCAAAATGTATTTATTTATTAATAAGATCTCTAGGCTGCCCCACTCCCAAAGGACTTTGGGCAGCTTACAACATTTAAACAACATACAAAAATAAAAGCAAATCTAATATTAAAAACATTTAAAACATTTAAAAAACACTGCCCTCGGGTGGAATCATTAACCCCATGCCTGCCGGCATAGCCAGGTTTTAAGAGCTCAGTGGAAGGTCAATAGGTCAGGAATGATCTGGATCCCTGGGGGCAGCTGGTTCCATAGGGTCATTGCAGCCACAGAGAAGGGTATTCCCTGTGGACCCCCCAGCTGACATTGTTTGGCTGATGGGACCTGTAGGAGGACAACTCTGTGAGATCTGATGGGGTGCTGGGAGTGGTAAACGGTGGTCGGTAGTAAAAGGCGGCCTTAAAAGTAACCCAGTCCTAAGCCACGTTGAATGTATGTCCTTGTTTACTGCAATGTGAAGCTACCAATGAGTTTGGATCTCCTTGTCTGCCTGCTTCCTTGTGTTCCTGAAGTCTGGTGGTTAGCTTTCTCCCCACCTGTTCTACATAATCACAGGGACAATCCATGCAGGGGATCTGGTAGATTATGTTGGAAATATCTCCCACTTCCAAATGATCTTTACAGTGCATAATTTGTCCTAGCATGGTAGAGTCTGGGTGGTATGCAATGCTGACTTACAGATCTCAGAAACTGTGTTTTACTGCTTCCAAAATGTTTTTGCTGTATGACAGGGTATGCCACGTTGGTCTTGTGCCTTGTTTCTCTCTTTCTCTCCCCACCATGTTGTGCAGACATCTTGTAACAAATGATTGTGGGTACCCATTCTGCCTGAATTATTCATGTAGGTACCTTTCCTCCAGCTGTTTGGCTTTCTGGGTGCTACAGTGGGTTCTCACTCTGCTATATAATGTTATGATGCAACTCTTTTTGTGTGACAATGGATGGTTGCTGTTGAAATTTCAAATGTGTTGGGTGTTGGTGGTCTCATGATAAACTCATGATATAAATCTAGACTTCTGTCTTCATATCTGTTGACAAGCACATCTTTCAAACTCTTTGGCTAATGAAATGTAAACATGACAACCAAAAGTGGATAAAGCCAACTTTTAATCAAGGCAAGGGGTTAACGTTTGATGACCAGATCTTACAAAGAATCTTCTAAAAGAAAAAAGAAAAGAAAAACAGTAAAGTTTGTTTGTTTTGAAAGTATGTTACAGTGAGACTTATCTAGTATTATATTTGCCAGATTCTCATTCCCAAAGGTGTAAGTCACCACAAAGCAGATTTCCCATCAGAAAAGCTATTCTCCCATACAATTTGCTAATTTGCTTAAAAGCACCTTTGTTTCAAGAGTGCAACTCAGTGATAAGCTGCCAAAATATATATTCCAAAGCACTGGGGGTATGGACTGATTTGCTGTCCATAGTGACCCGTTGCCAGAATAGAACGATTTGTCCTAGATAGCATTTTAGACCCAAATAGCTAGTTTGCTTTCCTTAATGGGCTGTGGCATCTTTCACGTGGGTCACACACATGACCTGAAATAGAATTCAAATGTAGCAATTACCCAAAGTGGGAGCATATAGAGATTTGACTTGCAACAACAGTCAATTCAGCCTTTGTGCTTGGAGTTAGTAGCAATAGATGGCTTTCACAAATCAAACAGCTGCATTCAAAGAGGATGTAGCTGGCAAGTGAAAAAGCTAGGAAATATACCAAAGGAGAAGTAAATAGCATGTGCGCAGTGTTTCTTGTATAAAAGCACTATGCATGATCATAGATACACAGTATTTTACTTCTGCTCTTGTTTACATTCTAGGCTTCTTTGTATCTCTATGATATTCAAGGATTAGGATGGAAACAGGGATGCCCTGTGTGGAAGTTCAGCTGCATGGCATACACAAGAACTGTGGTGCCATCAGTTGTTGAAAACAATTTGGTGCTCAGCTAAAAGGAGCTAAATATTTAGGACCAAGTAATTTGAGGAACTGTCTTCATTCATATGAGCAATAGGATCTTCACTGGAGATACAGTTCAGGCTGCTGCCGATAGTCTATTTGCTGTAATTTTAACATTTAAGTCCTTAGAGAAAGATGGGAACAAAATAAGCTTTGCTCAGTTTGAAAACACCTGGAAGGATATGATATTGAAACAACCCAAGACAAGCATGGAATCACATGAAAGGAATACAGAGGAAAATATGAGATGGAGTTGTTGTTTATAAGGGAAACAAAGAAATTGAATTGTACACACACAAAGCAATTTTTTGTTTCACCAGAACTCATTTGAGTCTTTGAGAATGACTAAAAGTGACTCATAAAAGAGGAAGAGATGTAAGTGCTCCCCTGATTGTACTTTAATGTGGGAAGATCTTTAAGAACAGCACAGGAAACTAGGGATGGGGGGGGACCTCTCTCAATCTCATTATCTTAAACACCATGTAATGTACTGCATTATTATTTGATAGGCTTCATAGAGGACACAGCCACTGCTGTGTTGGTTCCATTTGGGAAAAAGAAGCTTTCTATAGTTTGGAAAGACATGATAAAAAATAGTGCTAATGTACTGCAGTTTCCTATAGAGGTGGGAGTTGGCAAGTAATTCTTTGACAGAAAATTTTCATTGCTAACATGTGCAATACTTTGCACTCTTCATCTAACAACAACATATATAGCAACAAATAAATTCTATATGATGAATTTATGAGTTTATGCTGCATTATTGACTGAGAGAGAGAGAGAGAGAGAGAGGAGATCAGCCTGAATTAGACATTTGACTCCTGCTGAGGTAACAAGTAGATTGACAGCTTAGGAGTTTCATGCAGCTGAGGGAAATGTTATAAAAGCCACAAAGATAAAATTTCTAGACAAAATTTTCACTGTTCAGTGAAAATAAAGCATAATAATCCCTCAAGCCATTAAATGTTTGCTGGATTAAATAGCTGTAATGTACAAAAATAGATACACTATGTTCTATGGGCATGATCCAAATGTAATTGTAAGCTCAAGTGTCCCATTAAAATAAGTAGAATATAAAATATGAGTCAAACTGAGATCCTGCTGATGGCATTCCAGCAGTTTTCCTGGCAGAAAACAAAATACTGCTAGTTATTTGCTAGGCTATAATAGACTAATCATAGCCTCATTAACTGAAGCTTTAGGGATACAAAATTGTAAAAAAAAAACCTAATATGTCATGGTACACTGAATTTTTCCATTGCAACGATGCCTGTTGAACCTGCATGGCTAGAAATGAATTAAGATAAAATCCAGTACATATAGAAGGCCCTATTTTGCTAGAATGCTGGACCTTGATTATGGACCAAGTCTTTGTTTATTTGTAGAAAATTACACTAACACTGAGATAAGAACCTGAATGCTTATCAACTTGCCAACTCTTCCATTTGATACCAATCTCTATTTCATTTCCCCTTTATTATACCTCCCTGTATTATTTCATGAGCAATTAAACAAAACAATTTTTCCCCAAGGAATGAGTTTGTTAATATAAAACAAATATTTGCAAGAAATTTGATATACTTCTATTAAACACTGTGAAATCAGAACAAGGCACTTTACAAGAATGTGCTTTCTATAATATATGAATTAACACATTTTGCTGACCCCCAAAGCAAAATATATTTATATTAAAACCTAAGGAGTAGAATAATGCACAGTTGCAGGCATGGAGGGAGGAGAGGGCATGATGATACAGGCAGCAAAACCTGCTGCTTATGTATTTGCATTTTTTTGGGTTGGGGCATAGGTATATAAGGGAATTTTCTCATGATCCTACCATAGAATATATGCCAGCCTTTTGATATAATCTCAGGGGGTGTTTTTTTTTGCAATGCCTATGTTTTTAGCCTTACATAAGTGAATGTTTTAAACTAGCAACTCTGTCCTATGAATACCTTTCATTACTAAAAATATTAAAATACCACAAATGTTTCTGTGCATGACAATACCTGTACAGTACATGTGTTTTGCTCTAATTTCAGTATGGCATCAAAGGAGAAAATGAATCATAAAAATAAAAGAGGAATGGGTAATGATTTTCAGCAGGTAAAAGACTTGCAAAGATTTATTACAGATTTATTTGTTGAATTAATTAACTTGTATGCCATCTCAATCAAGGGCAATTCCAGGCAGCTTACCCAATAGTATTACAACTCCTAACATAATAACAATAAACAATGGTAACCATCTGCACCTTGACAAAGAAAAAAACAAAAACAAAAACAAAACATGATATCTGACTGGATAACCTTGCCCAGGAGTGGAGAGAGTGTTGAGCCTATGTGACCCCACATGGCAAGGGTCTCGGGCTCAATTTATTTCCCCCAACTAAAAGACCACCCAAAAAAGGAGCAGATGGAGATCCAGGGCAATGCAAGACATCTACTGCTAAACTCCAGTTTAGATAGTTACCAGTATTAATGCTATCAGAAGCTGGTGACAAACAAGATCAAGAGAGCAGCCCCACTCTCTGGTGTCTTGCCAGGATCCTCCGTAAGCATCATTAATACTGTCTCAGTGATGGACGCTGGGTTTGTCCTCCCTTACAGGGTAAGATCATAGATGGATGCAGATTGGTTACAGGCAAATCTGATGTTAAGCAGGAATTGCCATGAGAATTCAGTGACTTGCGTAGATCTGGGGATGAGCACAGTAGGCTAGAAGAGAGGGATAAGTGTAAGATACCAATTTCCCCCTTCTCTGAGGGCTCCACCTCCCATTATAAGGTCCCTGTTTCCACCAAAATACTCCTCCTTGCATTCAAATCTTAATTTAAATGGGAAGCTTATCAAATAAGGTTGAGTAAGTTTGTAATCTCTTAGGTGAATGTTCTTCACAAGACAGGTATAATAAGAGTAATAGTGAAATGCACCAGAAAAACATTAGGATAAACATATGCCATGAAGAAATATGTCCTTCAGAAGGAATAGTTATTTTGCATTGTTACTAGTTAGAGTTGCCCAGTATGTGACCATTCAAGAACGGAAAAATCCAGGGCAACCTGTGGCATATCTACCTGTTTGAAAATAGAGCCCCATGGCTTAATCGATGCATAGTATCAATTCAGCATTTGAGATGCAAAGCTTTGGGGAACATGTAACAACTCTTGGCAAGAGACCAACTGTCTGGAAATAAGGCTTTACATAGTATCACTAGACCTTGAGTTTAAATTAAATGAAAGAAATAATCTTGGGAATAAGACACAAGGTGGGAACTGTATTGTCAGTACAGTATATTTATCTATTTCAGCTCACTCACTTATTTGAAGGGAGCTGCACTCAGTACATATCTGGGCCCGTGATGGAAATAATGTATATATGTCCAATAGAACCAGTTTGCCAGTTAGGGCTTCAAGGTGTGAGCTAAAGAGCTCTCAATGCCCCAGGTCTAATGGGACCGAGAGAAAGACTTCACACCTGACATTGTGTTCTAGAGCGGTCTTCCCATCTATCCATCTTTATAGGATCTGGTCCAACATGCCTACAGGGCACCAGACTGGTGAAAGCCAATCTGTAAATAAGCCTTCCAAGGACCAAACTAGAACCATAAAGGCAGGAAAAGAGGCACTTTAGCAATGGTAATCCATGCTAAATCTTTAAAGTGTATGCACTATCTTAGGCTGGGTAGCAGGAAGAAGCACATTGTAAATCTAAATGTTAGATCTCACTACTGGCTTTCTGGAAAACAAAGCAGCTTATTGAAGTTAGAAGAAGATAACTGTTACCCTATAGTGATACTGTAATTGAAGACCAGTTAGAAGTAAAACGTGCAACTTGTATCAGTGCTGTACCTCTTGAGAGCTGGTGTCAGTTTTAATGAAGCATAATGTAATCAGAACTCTTTTGTAATTGCATTAGAAACAAAATGATTTAATTTTTGAATGGTTCTGGTAAATGAATCCCTATCAAGATATAGTCCTTCTGAAGCTGTAAAATGTCCAATATCCTTTAGAGTGACTGGATGAAGGTTCTACTCTTTCAGAAGATTGAATTATGTTGAAATGGGTTACTTTGAAAAAGCTTCTCATCAGTTGAAATATGTTGGGTACTTTATTGTCTTGTAAGGCTTAACTTGTAATAATAATAATTCCTTCTCAGATTTGTTTTGAGATTGTAATTTGCTTCTGTTTATGTACCCGCAGGTCACTGGAGAGTTTATTTATGTATTTATTTATATTTCATATTTCTAAACTGTCCGCTTCCCTCATTTTAATACATTATATTAAAAATAAAGAATATTGTGACACTGTAAAGATTAATACATTGTATGATGACATTTAAGCAGCCTCCGTCAGCCTAATTCTTTCTGTCCTGATGAGAGATGTTAGGAGTTATAATCTGATATCTATGTAAAGTATCAAGTTGTGAAAGGTTGGCATAATTTTCATGTATTATGAGATAGATAAAATGTGATTCCTTATTTGTCTGGTACTCATGGAGCTATAAAGAAAAAAGGGAAGGGCTGGGGTTAAGTAGCAATGAAATACAATATATACAACCTCTGGCAATCGAACTGGAGCCAATAATAACTCTTTATGACCATCACAGCATTACAATGTCATATAATGTGGTTTATCTGAGGTCATAATGGAGGCTGAAAAAAACAATTGTCTCTGTTCCTCTTGAGCTCAACTGAATTTCAAATAATGTCTCTCAGAATTTCAGCTATTGTAGGAAGAGGAATATTCTTTTTTGACCAAGTGTGGTTGGATACACAAGGAATTTATATCCAGTGCATAAGCTCCATAAGCTCTCAGTGTACATACAAAAACAAGTTGGTAACTCACAGATCATAAATCATAAGATACAAACAACAAGTGATAAATCATAAGACACCAATAGGAGAAGGTAGTAGGAAAGATGAGAAGAGTAGGAAAGTATTTTTCTAGAATACTTTTTTTTAATCTTAAGAATAGAGCTTTATATATATATTAAATATATAAACACAGGCTTATGAACTGATATCCAATGCTTAGATACAATAAATATCAGAACGGAGTTGCCTGTGAGTGGAGAGAAAAGGAGCCAAGTACATAACCAATATTCAAAGCGAGGCAGCTTCAGAGCTCTTTGTAATCGGCTTGGCTCTTTTCAGTGACTACCAGCAAAATAAATTATGCGAAAAAAAAATCAAACAAACATTATTCTCAGTCTGCCCAACACTTTGTTCAGAGCTCCCACTTTCTCAAGCAATAGGAAGCTTCAAGAATAACTTTCACTGCAGCCGTTGCATTGTGCAGAGAGAATGGAGAAGGAGGGTGGGGAGGAGGATGGTGAAATATCTGGTTACTTAAAGAGGTAAGTGGTAGTCAAGAGGAGACTGGATCTGCTGTGTGAGAACAGGAAATGAATGGAAAGAATTTATGCTTAAAATTGTGTCCAAAGAGAAATGGCAGCAATACCCCCCAAAGTCATTGCATGCTAGTCACTATACAAAGTGGATTCCTCTTTCTTCAAAAGAAAAAAAAATCTAGCCTCTGTCATGGCCATAGCTAATCAACAATTGTAGCAAGCCCAATTGATTAATAAGCTGCTGAAAACGTAAAGACAAGGGATTATTTCCTATTGTCACTTGGTACAACAGGATAGCAATTCATTTTCCTAATAACTGAATGCATATTACAGCTGCTATCTCTAATCTTCTTACATACATTTGTGTTAGATTTCTCATAATTCTTAGCTAGCACAGCCATCGACCATATTCATGGCATGACATTATTGGAATTGATCTTCAGTCCTTCTGAAAAGTCTAAGATGAAGTAGACAGTGCAACATCTTAATCAGTGTTAAAGGATGATGGAATTACAGTTTAGCAGCATATGGCAAGCCCTACATCCCATAGCCTCCTTTTTTATAGCACAGATCCAAAGAGTATCTTCATTTTAAATCACATCAAATTTCTATGTAATGTTTACTATATATTGCCAGCAGGTTTATCCATCATACCATACCAAAGACAAAATGTCCCGATCAAATACTAAAGTAATGAAAGACTGAAATTTTTGTGACAATACACAGCAATTTTCTAGGGCATAACTTTTTATATGGGAAAAAATACAGAGGCCTTCCAAAAAAGAAAGAAACAAAGAAAAAAGAAAAGAAAAAGAAAAAGAAAAAGAAAAGAAAAACAAGCTGAAGTGTGGAATTTTCTTTCACCAGAATGCTGAAAGGAATACAAATTTTCATGGCAGCAATAAGGTATCTGGGTCAAATTCTTATTTGTTTGTTTATTAAATTTGTATTCCAAAGAAACTTTCCAAAGTCCTGATAGCCTACGACAATGACTATACAGTGGTCCCTCTACTTACAAATTTAATCCGTTCCAAATGCACATTTGTAAGTAGAAAAATTTGTAA
>JANHFR010003285.1:74128-84466 GCA_032468015.1 Mimophis mahfalensis | reverse complement strand
GCTTTTAACTATTTATATTGGCTTTTTTAATATGTAAGCCGCCCCGAGTCCTTCGGGAGAGAGGCGGCATATAAATTTGATTAATAAATAAAAATAAATAAATAAAAACTACATCTTTTAATAAAACCTGTTAGTTGGAAAATATGCTATCCAGACTTCTTCTGATTTGCCTCATAGATGAAACTACTCTCTTCTAATAGTGTCTAGCTATTAACGCCTATTACTTTTCACAAAACAATAATATAAATAAAATATATATTTAGTAAAATACATAGTTCTGCTCATATCTATCAACTCATTAATAGGGGAGAGTATTCAATAATCTGATACCTTTAATAATTCTTAATTTAAAAAATAGAACATAACTACATGATCATTAATATTTTTAAAAAAGAAACATTTTCAATAACTTCTGAAGCAAGATATTTTACTACGCCCTCCTGAGAACTTGCAAGAAGCTCCAATCCTTCAGTCTACAAATGATGTTGTAAATTCCATTGTGCAACAAATATTTTTAAAAGATTTAAATTCATGTTTTCTATTAAGCTATTGATAGGGTTGCTTATTAGCTGGTTACATTTATTATCTTCACATTGCACTTAAATTGTAATTAATTCCCTAATATGTTAGGGTATGTGTCTTAGTTGGAAGTTCTAAATAGGTATCCATATGTTAACTTGAGACAAATCATAGAAAAAGGTATGAATTTTATGTCTTTCTATTATGTATAGCTTGTTAAGGTTCAAATTCGGGAAAATATGACTGAGAAGTCATTTGAAAAGAGCTCACTAACTGCTATAATGGGTGCTCATCAACAACAGTCTGAACCAGCTGTTACTCCCATACAACCATGCCAGAAAAAACAGCTGACCAAACTTGAAGTAAAAAATCGGACCATATTTTTTCCTGAGACAAAATCTGGTGAACACTCAGGTAAATTCTAACTTGGGTATATTGGTATCCTTGGGGCACATGGTTTTAGTGCTAAGAGGGAGAGAGACATATATACATACACAGAGAGAATAAAAATAAAGAATAAGCTCAATTGTAGTATTGCAGAATTTTTTCACTGTCTTTGCTGTCTCTTTCTTGGATCTAGCTTTTCTCAGGAACATTTCCTACATGTGGCTAAAGCTTTTGAGGGAAACTAGGTCTGAAAAGGAGACACCGAAGGTGGCAAAAAGGATCCAAAAAGGAAATAGCAAAGGCAGCAAAATGCTTCTGCTTCAGCCATGGCGGCTGGGTGCAAAAGGTGAAAGAATGGTGTAGGGTACTGGGAGAGAAGGCAGCTGACAAATGAATGCTTGCTGAAGCAGTTGGATTCCCGGGATGTAGAAAGCAGGCCCAGAATCATGCAAACCTGGGGTTTCTTGCCATCTCTCAAGGCAGGGTGCAGGGTGGCCTAGAAGGCAGAGATAGGGGAGAGGTGCCTTAGCTTACTGAGGTTCAAGTCTGGGAGGAACCAAACCTCAAATGGCTTGGCTTGGGATGGGTAGTCACTTAATGACCTGCAATTAACAACCGCAGTGCTGAGTGTTGGAATTGTCATTATAAGTCATTGTGGTCACGTGATATCTCACTTTATGACTGTACCAACTTAACAGTGGAAATTCCAATCCCATTGTGATAAAAAGTACTTGCATGAACTGCTGTGTGATTCTTCAGATTCAACCTTCAGAAGATGTTGGAATAAGAAGGGAATATTTGTATTACACTGGCCTTCTGTAGAAAAGCAACAATACTATAGTTACAACTTCTTAGCACTCCTGACCAAATAAGCAGCTTAAATCGGGGTGGGATTCTATTGGTTTAACAACTGGTTCAGTGAGTGCATGCTTACACACAAACACGCCAAATGCACGCTGTGCATGTGTGTTCTACTGAAAAAAAGCAAGGAAACTTACCTTTTGCTGCAGCCGCGGCAAGGAAAAACAGCTGAGGCGCAGCAATGTGCGCTACCACATCAATTAGCTGGCCTCCATACAAGGGAGTAAAGGTCAGTATAGTGCAGGGGTGGGTGGGCACGGCTAATTCAAAGCCGAAACTATTGGTTCACCTGAACCAGTGCGTACTGGCTGGATCCCATCCTTGGCTTAGCTGTTGTTTCTGCTTGTTTCTATGGACTGCTATGAAATTTACCATTAGCATTTTACTGTTTGGCCATTTTATTTACAGAAAAATACCTAGAGATTGAAAATAACGGAGATGAAAATTTGAAGTGGTTTTTGACTTCTTTTGCACCACCATATGTCAAGGTTAGTAAAAAAAAAATATCTGGTTTTCAAAGATGGGGGCAAGAAAACTCTCTAGAAGAAACATTTCTACATAAGCTCTAGTAAAGAAACAAACTGCTCATTTAAGGAGTTTTGTGTTGTGTCTTTACTGGTCTTTGCAGCCAATCTCTGCAACTATTTATTGAACATGGTTTATTCAAAGAAGCATATAGCTTAGCATGTTTTTCTTTCTTCAGTTAAGAAACTAGTTAACCAGGACCTATGAACTACTGTAATTACAGCTATTGCTAACTTACATATTGCTGATGTAAAAGTTTGGATCAAATGGGAAAGTGAAATCATTTGTATTAAATATTATATTTCATATTGTTACAGAAAACAATTTCATATTTCATTCAGTAATATTGATTGCTTTAATAAGAAAGCATTTTCTTACATACAAGAAAAGTTTGTTAAATATGATATCTAGAAAACCAGTTATATCACCAGAACAGCAGGTGTGGGTAGAATGTTTTGTAAAACTCTGTTTAATAAAGCTTCCTTTTTGTTTTAAGAAAACACTTCAGAGTTGGCTAGAAAACCCATGACACACCATGTCATTGTTTCAGAGATATTTTCTTAACTGATAAACAGAATGACTATGTGTGGACAAAAAGGCACTGGCAGATTCCCCCCTTGATTTTGCTTGTGGGAAGATGGCAGGGAGTGTCGGAAATCACATCACTGGACTGCGGTGGTGTGGCACTGCTGCACAGCTACTATTTTCCCAACACAATCCTTGCGATTTCATTCCTATGGGAGTAGTGGGTTCTGGATTTTGGATGCATTCTTTAAAATAGCTCACTTCTGGGACTTTGATTAGAAAATTGTTGCCCTATGACTCTCTCACCTTGTTGAAGGTTACAAACAGACAAACATAGTAATATATAGATTTAATGCTTTTGAAAACGTGCTACTTAAAGGCAGTATCTGTCAGATTTAAAACCATCAGCCTTAGTTTGTTCACATGTCATTATATGAAATTCATTTGTTGAATCAAGAAATGAGAGAGAGATGTGCGTTTAATGAAACTTGAAATAATTTTAAGTGTTTCATAATAACAATATTGATCAGAAAAACAATTTTCACATAATGATTGCACCATGAAATGTATTACTAAAACTCATCTTCTCTAGTCAGTTGAAAGTAATGCTATGAAAGATTATTTAAACACTGCTTTATATAACTAATAGTTTTAATTAATAATTGTTTAATTTTAGGATGTTGATGAAAGTGGAGATGTTTACAGAGCTACATATGCTGCTTTCCAATGTTCCTATCTTTCAGGTACTCTTGAAACTTGTGGAAAAGAAAAAGTAAGTCACTCTTTGATCATGTACATATTAATTCATTGCATTTTTAACTGATTTTACTTTAAAGGAAGAGAAGACATCCCAAACTCCTAGGTTATAATTGATAAAACTGTTCCTCAAGACAGGTTGTTGTGGAAACTTCTATTTTGAAAATACATCAAGCATATTGATAAGATTTTATTAGTTAGTCCTAAATGTACGAAAGCAGGGAGCAGTGGCTCAGTGGTTAAAACCCAAGTGCCGTGCAAAGGGTTGAGCTCCTGTTACTTCCTTGGCTAAGAAATGGAGATGAGCACTGTCCCTTAGAGTCAGAAACCACTGGGCAGGGGAAACCTTTATCTTTATACAAAAGTATTGTTCTTTGAGTACATTGCACAAAATGAATGCTTCACATTTCCAATTACTCTGAAGTAGTTGCTATTCCATTATCTTTAAGATTAGATACAAACCTTAAAGCAACTATGTATTTAAGTTGACATGACTAAGCTCTCCAGCTAATGTGCAAACCCTGGACAAGATGTGCTTAGTTTAAGATATTTCCAATAGATGCTCTTTGGGTGACCCAGTTGCAGCTATGCCAGCACACTGCTTAAACAAATTAGTCTGGAGTGTCAGCAGAGCAAAGGAACTCTTCTAGTAAGGATTGTGATCTTCATATATGAGACTTGTACTAAAGTTTGTATTTAGTAATGCCTGTGGATCTTATTGCATGATGGAAAAGAGAATAGCAATACTGGACTAAAGACCAGAATATTTTTCTGCAAATATTATTGACACATGTCATTACTGCTGTGCAAGCTTTGTTGGTTGCCAGTTGGCTTCCACATAGAGTCGGAATGCTGGTTATTACCTTTAAAGCCCTTTTAATGACATAAGACTTGATTACTGAAGGTTTCTGCTTACTCAGTGTGTTTGAACCAAGTTGATGAATTCCAGATTCCTTCATTAAATGTTGTCATGTTATGAGACCTTTTCAGTGTACCTCCTCTTCTCCCACCCTCTAGAATAACATCCGCCACAGAGATACAGACAGCATGTTGTCTCCTGAAGGTCCAAAAAGCCTTTAAAACCTGGTTTGGTCTCAGGCCTGGGATTAATATGTTGTTGGAGGGAGTGCAGATGTAGTTGGTTTTAATGGCCCAGACTCTCTTGCTTCATTTTCTTTGTTTTTAGTTGTTTTAATTATTAATTGTATTTTCTAAGTCACTGGGTGAACTTATTTAAACAATATTTTGCAGTGTGTTTTTTTGAATAAAATCATGTAATGTTCAAATATAGTTCATTCTATTAAATCAATCAAGTTTGGTAAAATAGTCATACATTCCTGATTTTCTAATTTTTTAATAGATTATAGTGTCATTTCTACCTCGAGACAAAGGGCACTATTCTCAGTTTTGGGATCTTGAGTGTCATCCATTGCATGAGCCTCATTTGATTGACAAATATAGACTTCAGTTTTGTGGAATGGTAAGAATATGAATGAAGTAGTCAACTTTTGTTTGAATTAGAGACATAATTATAAGATTCCTTTTACATAGAATGGAAGAAGAAGAAAAAACACTCCTGTGGTAAACAATTCATGTTTTTATGTCTAATTGCTTTCTGATTAAAGCCTTAAAATGAACTAGTTAAATAGAATATTTTTGTGAAATTGTATGTTATATGGTTTGTAAAATACCAGCATTTGATAAAATACTTGCATTTACATTTATCTTTTCTTGCACTTTAGCAAGTGCCAACCTTAGTATGAAAGTATCAGTTTTAAGAAGTAGTTCTGGTTTACTTAATTTCTGTAGTAGAAAATTAGTGGGTTGATTCTGTTTCTGCTTAATTAATGGGTAAAAAAGCATAGCACTTATCTAATTAATTATGTTTTGTAATTTATATATTATAACAGAGTACCCTAAGCAGCAAACTGTTAAAAAACAAAGTATCCACATCATCATTGGTAAAAATCAATATTCGAGATGTGTCACAAAGGAGAGAATACCTCAGTATATTTGATCACAACATATGGTATGTAAATTGGATGATTTATAAAATATATTTCTGCATATTCATTATTTCTAAAGAAAGCAAATTCTCAATGTTTCAAAATATACATTCTATATAGTAGCATTCTATGAGATCTACAAACTGCTATGTAATAAAATCAAGGCCATAGATTTGCCTTGTACAAGGATTTGATTTTTTGTGTGATGTGTGATCTACTATTTGATTCATGTGTGATCTACTCTTTGATCTACTATTTGATTTATGGTATAACATGTACAAGCCAAGCTACTACATGGTTATTTTACAAACCATGGTTAAATACAGTTTAGCATGATGATAAGTATAAATGGTGCTTTTCAGTCATGCTTCTCTAGAAATCAAAGCTTATTAAGAGTAATCCCAAATGTATTTCCCATCCCCAGGGAATAAACTTACCTGAGCAAAGAACAATCTTCTTATGAAAAACAATAATAATTTAAATTCAGAACTCTTAACAAACATGATATGCAAAAGTATGAGGCAGTTTACATCTGAATATTCTTTACTCAATGAAACATCTTAGTATTGTTCAAGAATTGGGGGAAAATGCAGCTTTATTTTGCGAGCAGGAAAAATAATGCAAATGATTCTTAAGACTAAAACATTGACATGGTCTTATAGAAGATGTTTTGTAGCTTTAAGTAATTTCCCAATTGCAAATACCAATTAAAACAAAGGATTATTTTTAGTAGTGTTTTTCCTTTTTTTAAACTCAGGAAAGGAGTATATGCCCAAGAAGATGTCTATACATTTCCTCCAACTAAGGTTGGCGAATCAAGTACATTGAAAATCAGCATGAAGAATTATTCTATGTCTTCCTGCCAGGTATATTGACTATTTAATAAATTTTCACACTGACATACCTAGCGCTTAATACTTGTTCTCATGTTCAAGTTATTTGGATCATTGTCTTTTGCTAATTTACTTTCCTGTAGAAAGTATTTATTAAAATTGGAAACCATATGAAATGTAAATCCTACTATTGAAATATGTATCATAATTTGTAGACCAAGCTTAGCTATTATATTTTTTTTCTCCCTGGAACCTGCATATGGCTGTTTTAATTGAAATTTATGTCTCCTGAGGGATTATATACTTCCTGGGCAATAAATAGAATAAATATTTTAAACAATTATTAAATTACAGCTCAACTTTAGAAGTCCTGGAGAGCCTTTTTATATCAAGCATTCCCATTATAATTTGAGGTGAGTGAAAATGTATTTTTTCCCCCTTAAGACAGTTGGTAGAAGGCATACAGATACCCCTTTCTTTACAATCAGTCGTTTTATGACTTTTGAAGTTAAGATGGCCATGGAACAGTTACTTTATGGCCCATGAAATAGGATGATTGTACCTACAGAGGGTGAGGTGGTATGATGAAGTACATTGAAACAGCAGTTTTGAAAGAAGGGAACATACATCCAAGAAAAGGGACAAGACAAAAAACAACACAACTTGTATCTGGATCAGAGACAGAGAGTTAGGATAGCTATAATTTCTCAGGGTAAATTCATTGTGGTGAGGGTAATATAGGGTAATCTGGCAAGATTCTGGTGTGGACAAATAAAGAACTGAACTTGGGCTGGATTTTTCTATGTCAGTGTTTCTCAACCTTGGCCGTTTGAAGATGTGTGGACTTCAAGTCCCAGAATTCCCCACCCAGCATTGCTGGGTGGGGAATTCTGGGAGTTGAAGTCCACGCATCTTCAAACGGCCAAGGTTGAGAAACATTGGCATAGAGGAACATAAAAGGAAAAGTTTATAAATGGGAAACAGCTAAGTCTTAAAAATCCCAAATACCACCCCCCCCTCTCTCTTTCTCTCTCTCTTTCCCTTTACATTACAAATAATGTGTTCTTCTGCAGAAAGCCAGATCAGCTGAGTGCATATTATAGAGAGGTACTTATAAGTCATATGACACATTTGAGGGGGTCATCTATAATCACATCCTCTTTTTGTTTTTTTTCACTTTCTGCAGCCTCTCAGAGGGCTCCAAATTTTACCACAGCAACAGTGCTGAGAGCAGAGGAACTAAATCTTCCCTCTGCCGCCATGCATCACCCTTTCCCTCCCTCTAAGTCACCCTTCCCAAAGCTCTGCCTGATTGCGAAAAGAAATCCGGATTCTCCTGCGAGGCGAATAAAATATTTGAGGGAACAAACGACACAGCCCTCCCATTCCACTTCGGCAGCCAAACTGAAAGCCTCCTATAGCGGCTTTAAATTAAAAACAAAGCAGTGGAGAGACAGGGGTACAATTTCTACTGAAAAGGCCTCTGTTGCAAATCAGTTCAGTGCCTGCCCAAATGCACCTTTTGCATTACTTATTTGTAATGACAAATACAAAAAGACAGAAACCGGGGCATATAAATAGAAATAAAAATTAAAAAAATAAATTAAAATTAAATTAAAGTTTTTTCCCCCCCTTTCTTTCTTCGGCTTGAAGGCAAGGAATGGTCCACCACATATAAGAGATGCTATGCTGGCACTTTGCATATACTATGGCTGACAATCTTAGTGGCTATTATTAGGTAATCCTCGACTTACAACACTTTGTTTAGTGAACATTCAAAGTTACAACGGCACTGAAAAAAGTGACTTATGACCCTTTTTCACACTTATGACCATTGCATCGTCCCTATGGTCATGTGATCAAAATTCGGATGCTTGGCAACTGACTCATATTGATGACCATTCCAACGTTCTGGGGTTATGTAATCTCCTACTGCAACCTTCTGAGAAGCCAAGTCAATGGGGAAGCCAGATTCACTTAACAACCGGGCTATAACTTAACAACTGCAGCAATTCACTTAACAACTATGGCAAGGAAGGTCATAAAACTCACTTAACAACAGAGAGTTGGGGTTCCATTGTGGTTGTAAGCTGAGGACTACCTGTACACATTTATTCTATTGCTTTTCTCACCCCCTTTTCCTTTTGAGACAGCTGGTACTTAAAACACACACACACACACAGCAATAGCACTTAGACTTATATAGCACTTATCTGTGCTTTACAGCCCTCTCTAAGCGGTTTAAAGAGTCAGCCTATAATCTGGGTCCTCATTTTACCCACCTCGGGAGGATGGAAAGCTGAGTCAACTTTGAGTCGATCAGGATCAAAATCCTGGCAATGGGCAGAGTAGCCTGCAATACTGCAGTCTAACTATTGCACCACCAGGGCTCTCACACACGTAATGGAAGATTGCACATTTCCCATTACAAAGTTAAAAAAAAACCCCACAAGATTTCTTTGAGTGCAGCAGGACATTCCTTTGTGCCTTGCCTAACTATACCTAGAAGGGCACCCTTACCATGTTAAGAGTGCTTAATTAATTAAGATACCTGCTCTACAGGTAGTCCTCAATTTACAACCCTTCATGCAATGCCAGTTCAAAGTTACAACAGCATCAGAAAAAATGGCATACAACCTGTACTCGTAACTTACAACCATTGTACCCCAGTCATGTAATCGCAATTCAGGCACTCGGTGATTTTTGGGGAAAAAGGCCCACTGCAGAAGCTCAGTGACCACCACAAAAATTGTCGTAAAATTGGGTCCGACTCAATTTACAACCTCAATAACTTACCATGGAATATTCCCAGTCCCAAAATGTGGTCATAAGTAAAGGACTACTTGTATAATATTTGTGTGCAAACTTTTAGTCCTATGACCCCTTCTGTATCATCCACAGCAGCCCCTCAAAGTTTCATTCAGTTGTTAATCGTTAAGTTGGCATTACAGAAAAACTATCAAAATGCCCAGCAAAGGATAATCTTAAATTTAATTTGAAATAACTGTAAATGCGACTGAAAGAAAATATCTTGGCCCTACCAGTTATTTTTGGGGGGTGCTCCCCAAACCCCAACAAGCCTTCAAAAGCCAACTGTGGGGAAAAATTCTGCTATATTCCATGGGTATTAACCAGCACTTGAAACTCTGTACATCCCCCTCCAACTTCTTTTAATGCTACTCCCCACACTTACTTTTCAGCTACCATCAAATTTGAATGGAAAATTACATAGGTTCAGGTAAGGTGGGAAGCAACTAAAAAGGAGAGGGAAAAAAGCATTTTAAAACAATAACTTGAGTTTTCAGAAGAGATTTTCTTTTAAGGTAATTGACGTGCTCTTTCACTTGCCCATTTCTTTCTAGCTACCTTGTCCAGAAAACCCACGGGCACCCATCGATTCACAAAAGACTGCGTCCCCCCACCCACAGCTAGCATATACAGATAGTCCTTGACTTTCAACAATTCATTTAGTGACCATTCAAAGTTACAACGGCACTGAAAAAAGTGACTTATGACCGTTTTTCACACTTGCGACTGGTGCAGCATCCCCAGGGTCACGCAATCAAAATTCAGACACGTGGCAACTGACTCACATTTATGACAGTTGCAGTGTCCTGGGGTCACATGATCCCCTTTTGCGACCTTCCGACAAGCCAACTCGATGGGAAAGCCAGATCCACTTAACCACCATGTTTTAACTTAACAAATGCAATGATTCACTTAATAACTTGGGGCAAGAAAAATCATCAAATGGGGCAAGCTCCCTTAACGAATGTTTCACTTAGCAACATAAATTTTGGGCTCAATCGTGGTCGTAACTCGAGGACTTAGGATATTTTCCTAAAGGTGGCTCTGTCAGAATATTGTTGGCCATGATTGCTGAGTCACAGTGAAGGTCATCTGACCATCTCCACCAATAACATATA
>JANHFR010003285.1:16513-27195 GCA_032468015.1 Mimophis mahfalensis | reverse complement strand
CAGAATTTCTCAGCCAGTCCTGGCTGAGGAATTCTGGGAGTTGAAGTCCACCAGTCGTCAAGTTGCCAAGAATGGAGACCCTTGCTTTAGAGAACGAGGTCTTTACATACAGGTAGTCCTTAACCCCTTTGATCCCACAACTGGGATCAAAATGCTAAGTGATACAATTGCCTGATTTTATGATTGCGTTTTGGCATGGTTGTTAAGTAAATCCAGTTTCTCACTTTGACTTTGCTTCTTGGAAGATCAGGAAGACCGTGGGACTTTGCAACCATAGTAAATACATGCTGGTTGCCAAGTGCCCAAATCACTTGACCACAAAGATGCTGTGAAAATCATAAGTTGAAGAACTGGTTGTAAGTCACTTTTTCCAGTGCCATTGTAATTTCAAAAAGCCATTAAGTGAATGGGTGTAAATTGAAGATTACCTGTAATGTGTCCAAAGTAGGATAATTTGAGGCTGGTCATTTGTACCTTGAGCTAGAACTTATGTTGATTTATACAATAATCTGCTTGCTTGATTTCTTGGCTGTCCAGGTATTCTCAGGAGTCTTCTCCAACATCAAAGTTCAAAAGCATCATTATTCTTTCTATCTATCTATCCTGCTTCTTCATTCCTTGTATAATATGTAATAAAAAACTACTGTATGCAAAATAACATAAAATTTTGGAATGTATCTAAAAACAATAAAAATACTAGTAAGCTTATTTTTCAAATATTTAAAAAACTTAGATACTGAAAACAAGTACTTCTTAGCAATTATGATGAAAGTATAATTAAGAATAATAATTAGTGAAAGTCAAATAGATCTTTATTCTCTTGTGTACAAAAATGTACTATTTTTAATCCTTTAAGCAGTTGTTAATTTGTCTTGAAAGTCCATATTTCAACTGAGTTCACAATAGAGGTTCGTCAAGGTCTTGCTGGAGAAGAATTCTTGGAAATTTAAAACAATTTTTGTCTTTTTCTCTCCACAGAATAACTGAACAGGACAATGATTATTAATTAAATATAATTCAAAGCTGTACTGTGACTTCCTGAATCAATTGTGGTGAGTAACTCGAGTTACATGTTTTATATATATATCACTTTCTATGGAAAAAATACCTTATACTTTTTATTTTATTTTAAGTGGCTGCATTTCTGTCAATGACATTTTTCTACCCCATCATTAATAGTGTCTCTTTTCCTAAGCACTTCCAAATCATACGTTAGAAATGCTGTGCTACGATTTTAAAATATGATTGTTTTAGTTGAAGTAAAATGCAACATATTAATATTTAAGATGAAAAATGTATAATAAATATCTTGTGTGTTTTGATAAGATCAGAATATATACTGTACATACAATAGATTTACAGAAATGATAGCTAACTTGCTAATTTAGCTAAATTATCTGAATGAGTATAAATGAGTGAAATTAGTAATTATCATAAAATATAACAAAGATATAACAAAAACACCTATTAATGCTATAAGCTTGGCCTTGATTTATCATAGTCAGGGGTGAGCTGCTGGGGATTTGCAAGGGTTTGGGGAAACCTCTTGCTAAGAGTCTGCCTAGTTCGGACAACCCCCAAATTCCACTCCTGGCTGGCCCCACACACTTTTCCCCTCCCCTCCCAGGAGTCTCCACGTGGCTCCTATGCAGAGCCCGCACAGAGGCTCGGGGAGGGCGAAAAACGGGCTCCCGGAAGTTCCAGAAGTCTGGAAATGGGCCCGTTTCTGGCCTCCGGAGGGTCTCCGGAGCTCAGGTAGGCTGTTTTCGCCCTCACAGAGGCTTGAGAAAAGTCTCCGGAGCCTGGGGAGGATAAAAAACAGCCCTGCTGCCATGGTGCAGGAGGTTGACTAGGCCACACCCAGCATGGCCACACCCATCCAGCAACTGGGCACAGAAATGGTTGCTGAAATTTTTGGAGCCCACTCCTGATCATAGTAAAACTGAACTAGACAACTCATGATCCTTTGGTTCATTGTTTCAGAGAAAATTCCTTACCAGATTCCTCAATGCCTTCAAAAGTGATATACGGTACTTGAAAAGTTTTTAAAAATTCAGGGACATATTCACAGATATATCTACCATATATTCAGAGGTATATTTGTTCAAAACAGCACATATACATTATATAGCACAGTAAAACATCAACACAGGAAATGTGTCACGACATATTATAAACTGTTTCATGATAACTTTATGCCAATTTCAATTCTGTGGGAGTTATTTTGGATGCATTCTGTTAGCTAGCCCATTTGATGTACCTCGGTTAAAAAAAATTGCCCATGGTGCACCACTTTGTCCAGTTAAAGGTTAGAGAAAATAGTGTTTTAGTACTATAGATCATTAGATATATGACAGGTATTATATGTTACCATCAGGTAATCAATTTTTTTAGATATAGAAATTATTAACTGGCTGTAGTTGTACTCCAACTTTTTTTTCCAATACTTCATTTTCTGTGAGATCACCCTATCTGCCTAAAATGAGGACAGTATTATTTTCTCCATACCATTAACAAAGAAACAAAAATTCTCCATCTATGAGTAACATATTACAACATGCACTGGAAGTCAATGTAGTACAGAAGTTAAGTATCGGTTTATGCCTGGGGAGACTACAAAGATTTCCCCTTTGACCACAGATCTCACTAGTCACTCGTTAGTCTCTTCGATATCCAGTGCACGTCACATGACTATAATACCAATGAGATGGCTATATTGCATGATGAGACTAACATCAGACAACAACCATTCTTAGCTGGATGCTAGTTAACTTTAAAAGATTCAGAAGATGCCCAGGAAAATGCTGGACAGATAATATGATATGACTCAAATCAAAGATACAGGGTTAACTGCAAATGATTTGTATACTGAAGCAGTTGGAAAGCAACTGAAGATGCCTTCTTCCTGTGATAGATTGATTTGGGCTGATTTTGATGATCTACTGCATGGCTTTAGCTACAGCTATGTTTTTTACTTATATTAAACTGCTGTAATAATAACAAAACATTGAAATGTTCTGAGATCATTCATTACAGTGATTTCAGTAATCTTACATATATAAGTTTGGCAATATTTCATTCTTCAGACCAACATGGAAAAATGTGTAATCAAAGCTGAGTAGCATTTATGGCTATGGGCCCGTTTGGTGAATATGACTCACTTTATTTAAACTTGATTTATTTTGTGGGCTACTACAGGTTTACTTACATTGTAAGTGTGTGTGTGTGTGTGTGTGTGTGTGTGTGCATCTATACACATACATTGGAATGATTGGTTGCTTTATCATTTACATTTGCAAAGTGATATGCTTAGGTTTTCACAATACCTAATCAAGATCAAAGGTAACACTATTTCAAATAGGTTTTCAATTATGGTTGCCTGTAGGATATACTGTCAGCTATTTTTAATTTGTCTGTGGCAAAAGCCAACAATACAAAATTCAAAACATTTCATTTTCAGTTATAGTCTTAAATAAAACTAAATTTAAAAGTACCAACAAAAGATGGTATTGCACCCTAGTTGCTTTACCCAAGAGATCTGAGACAATATTAGGGCCTTCTACATTGCTGCAAAACGTAGAGGAGGAGCAATATAAAAAGAAACAAAGCCAGCAACCTTGGAAAGTAGTGGAACTTGGTCTCCAGGGAACATTTCAAGGAACAGGCGCCATATTCAGATGCAGACCTGGTAACTGTTACATTTCGAATTGTTTTTGAAGGACACAAATATAACAGAAATGGAAAATTGTTTCTGGCTTACACTATCCAGTCTATAGGCTAGGTTGCCTCTTTTACATTGCAGGCCATTAAAAAGATTTCCATCAAATTGATTTGCTGAACACTTTGGTGGCCACAAACTTCTCTTAAACACTTGATTCAAAAAGACATATATTTTCATGTCTACAGTCTACTAGATGAAATGTTTGACACATACAGCACTTAGGATACAAGCCTGCTGTTTGTGGAAATAGCTTGTTTGCCTAAAACATACAAAAGGCTTCATTGCTTCTAGGAAAAATTAACATAAGTGTGTGTCTTGGACATTCTGATGAAATAACAAGCCCATACCAAAGAAAGACCATATGAACATAAATCAAAGCTGACAAATTGATTTGCAAATGTGTACAGAGTTAATGTTCATGCAGGTGTAGTACATAATGCAGGTGAATATTTTAACTCTTCTATAGCCTGTGTAAAAGATTGTCATACCATACCTTTTTATGTTTTTGTCTTATATTTGATATCCAATGTGCTAACCTGTATTACAGTGATTTCTCTCTTGGCCAGTTGTCAAAATAGATCAAAATAGTTGATTGAGCTTTCATCAATTAAACAAAGTTTTCCTGATATCTGGGAATTTCTTCCTCACTTTGGAATCTGATATGAACTGCATTGCCTGTTTATATATTGCTTTTTTTAAATTCACCTTGGTCTGCTTCCAATAGAGTGAATATTTTAATGACACCATAAGTTTCCAGTTCTTGGAGAAGTGCAGAAATTTTAACTATGAGAGAGCCAATGAGTACATATTTGAGTACACACCATATCTGGTATTAGACATATAATTAAGAAACCAGAGAAGGAAAGAAAATAACTAAACTAAAATAATATAATTCAGGTTATGTGCCATATTGTTGATTAGAAACAATGAATGACACATTGCTACTCTGGTACTTCCATACTTAATTTAAATACTAATATTAAGTCTTGATAGTTTAGAGAAATAAATGCTTGGAACAAACCCCACAAATATTTTCTGGCATATTAATGCTATTATTGGCTGGAATTCTAAGCAATATTGTAATCAGGAAAAGGAAGTAATTTTTATCACTTCAGATTTTAACCTTTCTCATAGGATTTAATTCTGTTCCCAGATTCCTCAAATCTTTAAATACTACTGTGTGTTTTCTGTTTCAGTACTACTGCTGTTTTCAGGTACAAGGGGAAGAGGGGCTCCATTCAATAGAAATGCAAACTATTCTGATTGTGGAAAAGAAATCAGGATTCAAATAATTGTGTAATTGAAAATTATTTAGGGGGTGGCAGTCCAACAGTGTGTATTATCCAATTGTATTATACACAACATTGGTTAAACTAAGGACTCCAGTAACTTGAGGTTTAGAAATGAAGCAAACAAAATGTTAAAAAGTTATGATATTTATGTACCTTACCAAACACATCTAAAATATATGAAATATATGAAAGTAACCAAAATATTTTTACAATGCCATGTCTAGTAGTCCAATAATTTAACAACCAGTTCTGTGTCCTAATGATAGGCTGGGTAGGCGTCAGCTGGGTAGGTGGTCATGTGACTGGGTGGGCGTAGCCAACTAGACGGCACTCACCATGCCTGGCCCTGCCTCCCGGCTGCTTGCCTGAAAGGCTTCAACAGGATACAATCTCTATTTATTTACTACTACTGGACATCACTTAACGCTGGCAAGGAAAATTAGAAAACACAGCAAAACTCACTTAAATCTTTGTTAGCAGTGGAAATTTTGACTCCACTGTGGCCATAAGTCAAGGACTACCCCTAATGAGAACATAGGATAAGGAAAGTCACCCTTTGGGGTAACTTTCAAGAAACATTTCAAGATGAAAGATTTTGGGAGCAGGTGGTGATGGTGTCATCAAAGCGAGTCCGTTTGATCAGGCAGTGGTGCTTGGCTGAGGGGCGCCAGAGGGAGGTGGGGAATCTGAACGAGGGTAGTACTCCTGGCAAGAAAGCCCTTCAGGCTCTTTTCAGACGAGGAGATGGGTGCTACCTGGCTGCCTTGGAAGCGAGGGGGAATAAAGAGGCCACCTGGCAGGCCAAAGTTTCACTCAATAGCTTGCTTTGCTCTCCTGCCTCCAGTCTTGCAAGCTGCCTTTTCTCTTCTTGACTCCCTTCGTCCCAAAAGCACTCTTATAGCAATAGCACTTAGATATATATACCGTTTATCGGGGCTTTTAACCCTCCCTTTACAGAAGTTTACAGTGTCAGAATATTGCCCCCAACAATCTGGGTCCTCATTTTACCCACCTTGGAAGGATGGAAGGCTGAGTCAACCTCAAGCCTGGTGGGATTTGAACTGCCAAATTGCAGGCAGCTGGCAGCTAAGTACTACATACTGCACGCTACTCACTATACCACCATGGCTCCTAAATTGGGCCTAGAGCCTGGGAGAGGATGAGAAATTTAACAAGTGGGGGGAAGGATGGAAAGTCAGCAGAACAAGGTTCATGAAGTAAACTCAAGTTTCTTAGCTTGGATCAGCAAAAGATGGCAGGCAGCAGTGGTAGGGAATACAAAGGACAACTGGAGAGGTGGCACAGTACTCAGCCATCCAGGCTTCAAAGAAAAGTTCGAGGGTTGCAACTCACTTTCTAAAACAGAAGAGCCGGCTAAACTTCAGATCCTACAAAACACGCCACAATGTGCCCACCTCATGCCTTTCTAAAGGGACACCTTTCCCGCCTCCACACTTTCTCCTACATGTTTTCACTGTGGTCCCACCCTTAGCCGGCTCAGCTTGCCCTGTTTCCCCTCCTTCAGAGGCCCCTTACTCAGTCTCCCGGCTTCTTCCCCAATGATCTCCTCTTTCTTCGTCCAACTCCAAATGTACACACAGTGCAAACACACACACATCAATGGAGGGTTTTTCCATGCACTATATGCTCACAGAAGGTCCTGGTGCTGTGAGGTGTGCACATGTTTTCTATGTGTGTATGTTTAAGGCTGAGAAGGAGGAGATGACTTAGCTGAACTTTTCTCACTTCCTTTCACAGCAGAAACTGCTCAGAAGGCAGCTGCTCCAGTCTGTCCTTTTAAGGTACTTGGATGCTGCTCGCCATCTGGCCCTGTGCAAAGGCAGCCAAGCGGGGCTGCCGCTGCCACAGGAAAAGGGCTTGATTCTCCTAGTCCTCTGCAAACTGGAGAACTTTAAAGGGTCAGGCTGCAGCCACTGTCTTCTGAGCAGTTTCAGATGTGAAGAGAAGTGGGAAAAGTTTGGCGAAGTCATCGTCTGCTTCTCAGCCTTTACATACACACAGAGTAAACCTGCCACCCAGAGGCGGCCCTCCAACCAAAAGCCTTACCTTCATGGGCAGCTGCAGTGAGCAGAGTGGGCAAGGCACAAAGATCAGCTGGGCCACATGGTCGGGGCAAACGAGCCAGAGACTAGCTGGGTGCAGGCATGACTCTAGCCACCATTCAAGGTGGACAACGTGAGATAGAGCAGGGTGGGTGCGGCCAACCAGTGGTGGGATTTGCCAGTGATTTGAACTGCACAGACTTGTAACAACTGGCTTGCCCGAACCAGTCCAAACCACAGCAGCCCTCCTCTGGGCATGTCACAACTAACTAGTAGTGTTAAGAGATACTTTTTTCTTTTAGAGTTTTCCTAAATAATCAATGTTCAAAAAATCTTTTGAAATTTCGATATCTGGTTGTCCTGATGAAGTAGCCTACCATGAAAAGAGACCACCACCACACACACACCCAAAAACATTGAAGGAAATTTTAAAAGAATTTAAACTGTTATTTCTGGAAAAGGTAGCTTAAACCTTTTTTGTTATTACTTCTATTAAGTTGGTATTTATTACAGGTTATATTCTGCTTCGTTATTTTCCTTCAATATTAAGAAAAACAGAAAACTGGTTTTAAAAAGAAATTGTAAATAATATCTGCATCTTTTCCACTTAACCCTATTCTAACTAAGGTAGAAATACACAGTAATCATGGGTGGTCAAAAGAAATTAAGTAGTTCCCACCTTGATTACACTACTATATTTTTATCAGCTTGGAAGGAGAGTTTTTAACTAAAACAAATGTGGTAGATTTGTTTCCAATAACATGGAAATTGATATGCACGAAGAGTACAAGTAATGATGTGAGGTTGGAAGGAAGACCGTCTCATAGATTAGAGTTTCTTAAAGTGTGGTCCTAGGACCTCCTGGGACAACTCAAAATCAGAGTTATTTGGCACATAATGAAGATATTTACAAAAATTTAAAACAATTTTTTCATTTGTTAAAAATAAAGTTGTTTTTCATGAAAGATATTTATGTTATATCTAATGGTTTTTAATGTTCTTTTACATGATTCATTTAATAATAAATATTCAACAAATTCAACCGTTTTAATATTGATAAATGTAATATTAAGTATTGATAAATGTAATCCATACACACTCTTTTGGTGTCCTTCATATATTTTTTTTTTTTAAAGAGAAGAGTTCAGAGAGGAAAAGTTAAAGAAACACCAACATTTGAAACAGTGTTCTAAGGGAGCTTTTAGTGGTAGGAACCTTCGTATTTCACTATGAATGAATTGCAACAATTGCAACATTTTATAAGCACTATTTAAAAATAATGATTACATTATAACTCTTAACCTAACCATACTGTATAAACTTACATTTTAAAGTTATGGAAATATGTCTTTAAGTTTTATGGTGTAAAAAGTTCCCTTGTTTGCGGTAAAAAGTAAATTCCTGCTGAATGAGTAAGGATACCATTAATGGAGGTTTCTTTTCCAATGGCCTCTAACTGTTCAAAAAGAGATTAAGAGTCCCTTTCTCTTGCATTTGGCATCATTGAGGAAATTTTTTTTTTTTTTTTAAGGCAAGCCTCCTTCAATTTTGTGTTGACTCCTGGCAACAGCTTGGAAATTTGCTCCTGCAAGTTTCTTGATGAGATTTTTCAGAAGTGTTTTGCCATTACCTGTCATTCAGCTGGCTTTGGGCCTAAGGCAGGACTAGAACTCACAGCCTTCTAGCCTGATGCCTTAATCACTACACCAAACTGATTTGATTCAAATATACATGTTTAATAATTACAAATGTCCTTATTTTAAAATGATAATAACCTCCTCTGAACATGTTCTGTAATTTAAGAACAGTTGAGTCAAATCAGGTTATGTAAGAGTTCTAAGAGATAATATTTTATATATATATATATATGCAAGTCTTGGTGTATTCGGGTCTTTTCATGAAAATCTACGAAAACATATATATTATGCTTTGTTCGGATATTTTCCCATGGCTTTTATATATACATAAAATCTCTTGCTTCTTAAATCTGAAATACATGAAATAAAAGAATGTTCTAAAAGCCTGGGCATTTTATGCTTTCAGGCAGCTCCTCCTAAAGTCTGTTGCACTTAATTTTCTTAGCAAATCCCATCTTTATTACAGACTTGATTCTGCAGCTGCCTTGCCAAATTCTTTTGAAGTTCAAATAGTTTCCAACATGGAGTGGACTGCAGACTTTGCCTCTGTGTGTTTGGTTATGTAACAGATTAGATCATCAGAAGAACTGTGAGATGATCTCAACTGAGTGGAAATGAGAAACTTGAGCAGGAAAGAGAGAATTTTTTACCTGTATATAAAAATTAGCTGCTGCTTCCGTAGCAGGTATCTTGAGAGATCAAGAAAATATACTAGAATTGTACTACATTTTGTTTTCCCTTCCAACTAGCAAATAATAGATGGGGGATCAGTCAAAGAAACAGAAGAAAGTACTGTACTCACATTTTCTAGAATGTCTTTGATTAGCACTTCATTTTCCCATGTACCTTTGGTTCTTCATTCCTCATGCAATTTGGAGGTGTAGTACAAAGTGTATAGTGTAGTGTAGTATAGTATTAATATTGTGTAGTATTAGTATAGTATAGTATTAATATTGTGTAGTATAGTATTAGTATAGTATAGTGTAGTGTAGTGTAGCATAGTATAGTATAGTATAGTGTGTATAAGTGTATAATATAAAACAAACATTCTCGAAATGGTTTACTGTGAGATTTTACCTGGAGTAATACATTGTCCATTTTGTAAAAATGTGGCTAATTTTCTTACTGAGGCAAAATTGCTAGTCTCATATGTACGTAAACCTAGCAAGAACGTTAAAGCTACTGAATATCTCAGTAGATGGCAGCACCTGCCTGACCTTGTTTGAATTGGAATGGGGCTCAAGTATCAGTATTTGGATGAGAGACCACAAGGGAATACTTGACTATAGGTTAGAGCAGAGAATTCAGAATCTTGGAAGAAGGTAATTCATTCCCAAAAGGTTTCAAAGAAAACTTCATTATACGTATTGATGAAATCTCTTTGAATTGACCTCAAGTCAAAGGGCCCTTGACCTTGATCTTTACTGAGAGAACCATAACAGCCTAACTTATACCAAACACTAAGCCATTGGCACATCATGCTTAGTTAAAACTATGTGTTAGTAAGTTCCATAAGCTGTAGACATTTAACAAACCAGATTGTAAAATATCTTTATTCTGTCTCATCTTCAGTATTGATGTATAGGTGACCTTGAATATATTAAAAAAAACACTCCAATTTTAAATGTTATAATTATGGTCTAATAAGTTGTGTTTCCTATGCAATAAGAGGCTATAATGATAGTCCTATTATCTTTGTAACATATTTATAACCCGTCTACAGATACTATTTTGTGATTAATTCTGGTTTAGAAAAAAAATGTTTATGATTGGTTTGTTTATTCTAAATTATAATTAAAATTAACTATAGTTTTGGATTCAAACATACCAGTATATTTGAGTAAATTGAAGATAGAAAGTCCTCCACCACATGTTTATTGGACCCGTGTCCCTCCTGGCTGGTGTATGCCTCCCGGGAGGTCACGCGCAGCTGGCTCCAGGCAGTGGTCAACGCTTCCTTGGAGGAGGG
>JANHFR010003283.1:47962-63646 GCA_032468015.1 Mimophis mahfalensis | reverse complement strand
CCCAACTCCCTTGGTCACAAGACAGCCTCGTGAGCTGTCAATCATTGTTAAGTGTTAGACTATATAAGCTTAACCAACAGCCCCAGAGGTGCTTACTGATTCATTCACAGTTTTGGTTTCCTTTCTGTAAGCTTAGCCACCCTGTGGCTTCTGTGAATATTTGTAAATAAAACAGACTTTAGCTTTACAAGTGTGTCTGGCATCCTGGAACTGGGTTACATCAATCCATTGCTACCAACTCTCTCTTTATGCAGTGTTCCTTATCTATTGTTAATGGCATTGCAGGATCTAGCCTGCAATGCTGAAAAATTAACAGTTAGTGTGCCAGGATAAGCAATATCTCTATTGAAGATAAATATGCCTTAAAGCATAAAAGGATGGACATACAAATTTAGGGGTCTTTTAAAGGACTTTCTAAGTTGCCCCTTGTGTGGATAGATGCAGTTTTAGGGTTAATAGAATTATTTAGAGGGCGATGGTATCATGCCAGTCAAGAATCAGCTGCACAGATGTCAATCAGAAATGTTTTATTAACAGTGAATATAAAAATATTCTGTAATCAGTTAACACTCAGCAAAAATCAAAGAATTCACATAGGCAACCAGAAGAGAGAACCTTAAATTAATCCACCCAGAATTGAGTCCTATTAATCATTGCTATGTATTGGTATTATATAGGATAGGGCTAGTTTACTTACCATTACTATACAGATTCTGTTGGTTGGTGCTCATGTTGCTGTACGTTTTCATGAAGGTAACAGTCAACGGCAAACACATTTTATAACTAATAGCACTATTTAGGAAAGTCGTTTCTGCACAGGATCTACTCAAGTCTTCTTCATTCCTTAACTAGGTGCAACGAAGTTAAGCAGATTTGAGTTTGTTAGGCTCTAACTCTGCAGAGCTTCAGTTCTTATCAAGCATTCCCCCGCTTTCTACTAACCACTTTACCTGAAGAACTTGTAGCCTTCCACCCATAATGACCTGTATTTCCAAGTTTAAAGAGACCTTACTATCAGTTCTGGGTTGGAAAACTCTATTTTAATCAGGAATTATAAGACCTGTATCTGGTTTTTCCAATACCGGTATTAGGGCTTGATATTTTTGGTATCTAAAATGCTAAATTCATCTCTTTGATTCTCTTTCAAGAATAGTGGCATGCAAAACTTCGGGTTAACACCAGATGGCAACAATGAGTAATCTTTTTCATACTCTGCTGCCATCTAGTTGCCCACTTTTTTTTTTTTTTTGCAAATCCCGCCTCGTAGTCCTAGCTGTGAAAGGGCACAATGGAAGATAGAACCTGGAGAAAAATGAAATTTAATTGAAATCTGAAATGAGCAGATACCACAGTTAGCTAATGAGATGACTCTTTGTGCATTGAGTACTTTGTCCTGCTATTGTGTTACTAACACGTTCAATATGTTCACCAAATTTTGGAGGTTAGATCCAAGGCCTTGAGAAATGATCTGTAGCCATAGGAGTCTCCGTTCTTGGAAAAAGCTGGGAGTGTGACCCAGAAGTATCTTTTCTCTTCAAGTTAAAGTAGGTCAGATCCCCATTAACTTGCCTAGACGAGGGCTAGCTGGGGACTCCTTTGGAGAAAGAATAGTGTATAAAGATCTTCAATACATCATTTGTGAAACATTGACTGCAGTTCCTAGTCTTTGAGGAAGGATGTGTGTTTAGCAGAGAAGATAATGAAGTGTTTTGCACTCCGAAGACTGTATGCTCCAGGGATGGGAAAGCAAACAAAGGGGGAATTTTTTTTTGCTTGCCGTCTTTGGCACTTGGGGTAAGGTCAGTTTTTGACAAGGCATCTCACTAGAACCACATTAGCCTCCTGACCTTAAGCTGCAAAAACTTATTTTTATAATTATCTGAGCACCGAGAAAGCCTTAAGGCATTTATTCCAAGGACTTGTATGGGCCAGGACCCCGGCATGTCCATAATAATGTGTTTTGCTTAAGGCTGTACAAAAGAAAATACATCCATAAATAGAAACAAAAAGAACCAGGGTGTTGCTTGTTCGTATTAAGTTTTGGTTACCTACCTGCAATTTTTACCTTTCGGGATGAGTGGGTAGGTGGAGAAAAATAGGATCCTTGCAGTCTGAAAGTTGGTTGTTTAGAAGAACCGGCTGAAGACTTGGTTGCAGTCAAATGGTTGTAGTTAATGGTTGCAATTAAAGTGAATGGTTGCAATTAAATCTTATAGGAAACCAGATAAGGCCTTTAGTAACTCCTTAGATTAGCAAGCAGGCCACTTGTAACAACTGTAAAGAGCGGTTATGTGTAAGGAACATGTAGCTCAGTTCTCCTATGGAGATGGGGCTGTCAGGCATTAGAAGAGTGAGTACCCTGAAAAATGTGGGGCCCTGTGTTAGGAATGGGTTCATTGCCTAACTTGTTGGGAAGGAAATACACATACCAGTGTTTGTTGTTTGTTGTGTAAAATGTGTTCTGTTACTATAAAACCTGAGGTTTGTGTTGCATCCACTTTATAACAGAGTATAGTAATTACCACTGTTGCCTGATTGGTTAGCTCTGTCAGCTATGCTCTTAAGAGGTAGTCAGTAACCTAGTTTGTTCTCTCTGTTTGGTGACTGTGAAGGTGAGTTTGTAATTGCTAGACTTTTGCTACTGTTTGCAACTTGAAAGGACTGCTTTATGTATATGACAGAATATTGCTGGTAAGAAGACATTGTTTATCTTAATATCATTGAAACATCATTTATCTCTGCTATATTTACATGTGTACGAGTTGGACTGGTTTTTGGACTTTGCTTTACTAAAAGTAAACAATATTTAACAGTTCAGTGTATCTGTGTGGTTACTGTGTCACTGTGCTTATTCACTGCTACTCTCAGACTTCCGATTGCACATTCTTGCTACACAAGGGTCAATCTCAATACCATGATATTTAGGCAAGGACATTGCAAGTAGTCTTCTCCAGATATATATTTCAGCATGCCTGGTGCTATTTATGCATCAGGTATGAATAGTGAAAAGACACAGAGGTAAATGCAATTGCCCATACCGATGCACTAGAAATAGGAAGTCTACAAAGATTAACATACCAGTGTTATATTATTATTGGTCATGCATTAGTACTGTATGGCCTCCTGGCTAGGATGGGTTTATCAATAAAGACAACATTTGTAGTCAGGATTGAACTGTAGGGTACCTGGTGCTCTCTGCGCTTGGTGGTTTTCTCGCAGATGTTTCACTAATAATCTAGGTTAGTAGTCCTCAACCTTTCCAGTTTTGTGAACCGGCAGTGGGGCAGAGTAGAAATGGTTCCATGTAAGCAGCAGGCAAGCATGCTTGTGTTTCATTTGCACAAGTGGCGAGCACTCACACACATGAGTACCTGCTGCTCACAAATGGAGCTGCATGCTCCCGTCACTTGTGTGGCCCAATTCTAAAGGGCTGCGGCTCAGGAGTTGGGGACCCCTGTTCTAGATAACATCATCAGTACTAGGGTTAGAGTTCAACCACCACTGATGATATTACCTAGATTGGTATTGAAACATCTACAAAGCAACCACCAAACTCAGAGAGCACCAAGATCCCATAGGATGGGTTTTTTTAAAACACGAAGTTCTTCACTACCCACAATTATTCACAGCAGCAGATGGGTTAGCTCCTGGAGAGCATGTCTTCTGCAGGATTGTGGGGAATGATGGCACATGGATGTCCAGATTCCATTACTGCCCATGTTCCACCAAGAGTGGTTCTGTTGTGGCCTCTGTTGTGGCTCCTCCAGCAGCTGAATCAGATGAGGAGGCGGTGTGGGAGTCAGGGTCAGCATCAGGGCAACCTAAGAGTTCCATGGGGGAAGAGGGAATGGCGCTGACACACACAGAGAGAGAGACAGAGGCGGAGCCTGGGCCGTCCGTCAGCCCTCAGATGGAGAGTCAACAGCCCCCAGGTCTGGTGGTTGCTGATGAGGAAGAGGCGGAACAGCTAGGTCCAGTGCCTCAGGCACAGATGCACAGAAGGCAGAGGAGAGGAGAACAGTGGATATCTATGGGCTGGTCCTTGGGACGGAAGAGCTACCACTGCTAGTGAAGCCCTACCCTAGCTCTGAGGATAAAAGGCAGGGGGTGGAGACGAATAGATGTGGCTGGCAACTACTCATCTCCCTGCCAGATGGACTTGTTAGCCTGCATTGAGAGAGAAACACTTTGCTGGGGCTGCCAGCACATTCCACATAAAGGAATCATTGCTTCAACTACTAGGGTTTGTCATGTTTGAGGAATTGGGTCAGAACTGGCTCTTGTTGGATGGTATCTACTATTTCCATCTGTGCAATCAAGTGAGATGTGAGATGCTTGCTCCTTTTGAAGAGTTTATTTCATCTTTACATGCGGCGTTAAAAACCCAAAGGACGTCTTTTATTTACACATCCACAGCACAAGTTTACAAGATATCTATACATGTTACTGTACTCTATAGCTTGTATAGAGTGTCTTTTCTTTCCTTTTTTCCCCCCCGGGTTACTGTTTATTTTTTTTTTTAAGCTGTACCATTTAAAAAAGATACAATCTGCATTTACCTTTGCACAAATGGATAAAGCATGTGTTTATTTTTTAAGGAAAAAAAAACAACACAAATTATAAATTAACAGAATAAAGACTATGTCGAATGTTAGAGTTTTTTTTCCCAACAAAAATACTGAGATGACTCACATTACCCACTAAGGCAGCACAATGTTACAAAAAAGTTATTCGGGTTCACATAACATTTATGTTTCAGTTTTACACAAGTATGTATTACTCATTAATCATTGTAAAGTGACATCAATTACATTTTTGCCATTTGATTTGTTTTCTTTCTTTTTTTGTTTGTAAAATTAAAAGGTATTAGTTGCAAGACTGAAGATTTATTTATTTTTTTTAGAAAATTACTCGTGGCATTTGGGAGACCAGTAATGCTTGACATACAGATTGGAAAAGGAGTTTTAATTGTCTATATGAAAGAACAATCCCTTTGAAAACTTTTTTTTTTTTTACTTATGACAGAAACACATGTTTTGGATTTGACCTGTAAACTTGGTTGCAGAGACTTCAGCAACCAAACGGTGGAACATCCAACACAAACCAAGATCGTCACCTGAGTTGGCATTCAGAGATAAGCAATGCACTGTAGCCTGTGCAACTTTGGGTGGCTTGTATTATCCTAGAAATCTCATATGATTTCCCCTTCTTGAAGTTTGATTCTTAAGCAATTCAGGGTTGAATGTTTAGCCCAGCAAGGTTTCTTGGCTTATAGATTACTTTTTTATGGATAATGAACGGTTCCACGGAAAATGTTAATCCTTCCCTTCTCTGTTTTTTCCTTTCAAGTTTGTGGACACTGCGGAGAGAACTTAAAAGCACTCAAGGTTTTACGATGTACTATACAGAGAACACTTGACAGGATTTTAGTAGTGAGCGATTTAGGGGGAAAAAAAAACCCATTCTTGTGAATAAGGCACAAAATGCACAGATCTGAGTAAAGTCACACACAGAAATATTTACAATAGTGTTGTTGTTGGCATGGCTTCAAAGAAACCACAAGCTAAAAAGATGGGCTGTGCTTCTGTTGAATTTTGATGGATGGATCCTGCTAAGACATTGGCGGGGGGATGGCTATATTATGGGGATAATGTCACATTTACCCTCCCTCACTTAGGAACGTAGCATATATTGGGTGTGTTCACGTAACATCCAAAGCCAACATCTGTTACAACAGTGTAGAACATTGCTTGAACCTTCTGGTTCTTACCACAAGTGTTGGAAGCGTACAGTTTCAAAACTTGGGAGGAAACCACAAAGCTTCATACAGAAGCAGGCAACTAGATGTTTCTAAGTACAACTTCTAGTATCCCTCACCATACACTGTTGGCATGCTTCCTACTGGCGTTGGGACTTGTAGTTTAACAATATCTGGAGACCTACCAACTGCTTTTGCAACTTCAAGTGACCCTTCCTCAACCTTGTGTCCTCAAGATGTGTTGTACTCACAACTCCCAGAAATCTAAGTCAACCCAAGTTGGACTATTGAGACTTGCAGTCCCAACTTATCTGGAGGACCAGAGTAGGGAATGTTGGCTTGGTGTACTAGGAACATACTCAATAAGTTCAACAGAGCTCTTTAAAAGTCTCTTTACAATGACATAAGCAGTTGTCAGAGAGGCCCAGTGGCAAACATACTTTCTTACCTCCCTTTAGGCTTGACATGTTGTTGGACTCATACAAGACAACAATAGGGTTTCTCCTTGACTTTCCATGAGCTTAAGACAGGTGGTGGAAGGATACTGTAGGAAGTTAATGGAGCAACTCTGAAAAATGCAATCTGGGGTATTTTCCTGCATGCAAATGTCCTCTTTCTCCTTTGTGAAGATGTGTTTGAAATTTGGGGAAATTAAGAACCTCTATACTGGATGGCTTCAGTCCTTGATGTCTCGGAGGACAGTAAATTAAACAGTGGTTGGGTCAACGGAAACCCATCAAAACAACATTTGGAAATTAGATATCTAGCTTTAGAGCAGCCTGGTTTTGGGTATCTATATTGGGCTTGTTTCGCATTGTACCTAAGTGTGTCAATACAGGTAGTCCTCAACTTACAACAGTGTTTAGTGACCCTTTGAAGTTGCAATGGCACCAAAAAAAAGTTACTTATGACAGTTTTTCACACTTAGAACTGTTGCAGCATTGACCATGGGATCAAAATTTGGCCACTTGGCAACTGACATGTATTTATGATGGTTGCACTGTCCCAGGGTCATGCAATCCACTTTTGTGACCTTCTGACCAGCAAAATCCATTGACTTGACCACCGTGTTACTAACTTAACACCTGCAGTGATTCACTTAACAGCTGTAACAAGAAAAAGTTGTAAAATGGGGCCAAACTCACTTATTCCATGTTTTGCTTAGCGATAGAAATTCTGGGCTCAATTGCAGTTGTAAGTCAAGGACCATCTGTATTACAAAGCCAATGGCATGAGATGAGATCTGCAGTGCATCTTTGGAAGGCAAGAGTACAGTGGAACCTCGGTTCACAAACGCTTCGGTTCACAACCAGTTTGGTTCACAACCAAAAAATCAGCTAAACGTTCAGTTCACAAACAAATCCTTGCCTCACAACCAAATCGGTTCACAACCAAAAAATCAGCTAAAAGTTTGACTCAGTTCGTGACCAAATCCTCGGTTCAAAACCAAGCTTCCTGAGGACAAAGAAATCTCAAGAGAGAAAACAACGGAAGGAGAGCGTCCTTCCATCGCGGAGGCGGACTCTCCCGCAAAACAGCCACCTCTCTCGCGCTCAGAATCGACCGACTGAACCGTTTTCTCTGTTGTTCGTGGTTTTCTCAGGGCTTGTATTCAAGGATTTTACTGTCACGCTGTGCGTTCTGTGACAAATTTAACTACAGTACTGTATTTGTGCGCATCAAAATCTTAAAAAAAACAATGGAGTTCATAGGGGTCTGGAACGGATCGATCGTATTTTTGTACAACCCAATGGGAAAATTTGTTTTGGTTCGCAACCAACTCAGTTCGCAACCAAAGTTATGGAACCATCTGTGGTTGTGAACCAAGGTTCCACTGTACCCGAGTCAAAGCCGCTGGTAGGTTCTCGTTCTTTCACAAATGTAAACATTTCTATCCGGATAACACAATGGAACTGAGCACCTCCTTAGGATTTAGGGCTTCCTCGCACCCTTGCATGCAACCCCCTCTCACACCCCTCCCCTTTTTATCTGTGCCGGGAGACAAACTGTCATCCTTTGGAGGCAAAACAAACAAAAATGCTACTGTTGGACCAAGAGGCTGAAGTTCAGCTCACTGCTTCTTAACCAACAGATGTATCCAGACATTTTTTTCTTTTTTCGGATATTTGTGCAAGAGGCAAGGCAAATGCATACATAGTTCGAACGTTCACATTTTGTGGGAAGACTACACAGTATGGCAGTCTAAAAAACAAACCCCCTTTTTTATTCTTACTTTAATTGTTATTGATTTCAAGTATTTTTCTTTTTCTTTTTTTTTTTGTTCACGGATCTGCTTCCTCCCTAAGTACTCTAAAGTAGCTCTTTTGAAGTGGCCACGGAGTCCCGTTCTTTCTTTCTTTCTCTCTCTCTCTTTTTGGTGCTACGTCGCTCCTTCTCTCCCAACACAAGAATGCAAGTGGCCAGCCCTTCCTCTCTCTTTAATGCATTGGGCACGTGGAGTCTTGCTGTGGGCCAGACAAAACCAGCCGACCCAGCAAAAAGAGCCTGTTTGCCCCCAGATTCGGTCCCCCCCCATGCCCTCCATGACAAGTGAGTTGGAGTCTTTCCTTCCCTCTGCCCTGCACCATCGCCCCCAAGGTCCCGATGGGTTGATTAGGCAAGTTTTAGTAGCTGTATTTGTTCAGTGGTCTGACTGAAGGCGTTTGTGGGGCAAAAGTAGGCTTCGGTGGCACGTCTGGCTTAAGAGAGGGCATCCTCTTTATCCCTGTCCGAGGAAGCGTTCCGTTGCTTGTGTAACTGCTTTGTCTAGACAAGGAAGGCTGTAGATGGACGCTGACCGGCGTCCCTTGGATGTAGTCCATCTTTGTGCCTCCGGTCGGAGTCATATATCCTCCCCGGTTAACGCTAGGCTGCCTGGAGAGCAGCATCCCATTTGGGGAGTTTAAGTTTTTAGGAAGAGCGGATATAGAATGCCTCTGGGAAGAATTCTTGTGGTAGCCCCGTTGTCTTTCTAAAGAGGTCATTGGTGCCGCCGGCGCGTTGGGGACGTCCACCCGTTTTGTCGGGCTATTTCGCGGCAGGGTGGAAGGAGGAGAGTACAAAGAGGCTTCCCGGTTAGGGACTTTGGGGGGCACCTCCGTCACGTTGCCCATGGAATCCAACATTAAAGTCTGGTGAGCCACTTGGAGGTCAGCCATGATGGCTTTGGAGTTGCTGGGGGCTTCGTTTAAATGTTTCAGGAAGTCATTCAAGGTGTTTCTGGAATCCACAGATCGCCTGTGGTCTCTTTTGCCTGAGGACTTGGTGAGTGGGTGGTCCACATTCGACATCTTTTTGTCTGCTTTGTGCGCGTTAGAATTGGAGAAGGACATGTTGTAATCATGGGTGGCGTTGGGAAGGACGATGGCGCTGGGGATGTGTCCATGGCTTAAAGGAGAATGGGGTGGAGGACTGGAGGGGAAAAACTGAGGACTCTTCAAGGGGGCTTCTTTTCTTGAAGAGCTGAGGTTGTTCTGGGCCTTCTCCATCTGGATCTTCATCCCTTGTAGGGTCTTTTGCTGAAGCACAGGAGTCGATTCCGGGGTCGGAAGAGCTGCCAGTTCTGGTGGTTGGGCCCTGTGGTCCACCATCAACATTGACTTCGTGTCCGCCGTCTGGGGCAGCTCTTTGCGACTCGTCAGCAAGTTGGAATAAAGTTTCGGCGAATCGATGTTCTGCTGATACTCCTTCACCGGGCTGTCGAAGAGGCCGTTCAGTTTGGCAAAACTCCCGCTGGAATCTGTGCAGGATTGAGCTGACTCTGCGTCTTTGTGAATCTTCCTCGATTTTCTCACAAAAACATCACGGTAACAGTAAACAGCCACACCGGCAATAAACGCTCCCAGAAGGAAAGCCGCAAAGACGCAGGTAATCAGGACATTCATGTGCACCATTTGGTTGGAATCACCCGACTGGACTTCCCACCTCACACCTATGACAAGCACACACATGATGGGCAGGTTAGAGGGTACTTTGGATGATCAAATCACGAGTCAAAAGTTTGCTATTCCAAGTTGCATCCTAAGGGCACCTGACCCAAACTTGGTATCTTGAATGGGATACACCTTTGAGCAGCATCAAGGAATTACCGTATATCACTCTTGACAAGGAAGTGATCCACAAGGAACACCCCAAGTGCATTCTAATGATCTGCATTATGAAACACCTGTGTAAATCCTTACTGCTTAAAATCTCTCTTCTCTTTCTCAGTCCAGCCATACCAGGTCCCAATTAAACATAAACTGGACAGGATCTAGCACAGCTTCCATGTATTCATGTTTATGGTTGAATGAACTGAAATGAATGAATTTTGAGAGGACTTGATATTCCTGAAACGGTGTCCAAGATATGAAGCAGCCCTTATAACTGCCAAATAAACACACTTAAAGCTGATCGTTAGAAGCCGAATCATGGCTATTCCTAGACTTATTATTCTTGTGTGTGGTGGATCTTTCTTGGTGTGGAGTTGCACGTAGACGTTGCAATGATATATTGTACAGCCTATGAAAGAGTTGAGTGTATGCAATCAATAGCAAAGTGGAACTGTACTTATGGTTGGTAAGAACCCCCCTATTGTTCCTACCCACTCTTGGTCAGCCTTCTATATTTTGGAGATGATGTGCCTGATCTTTCAATGAGGTCATGACTTTTGCACATTTGGCCTACTTTGGTGTCTCCACTTCTTCAGAAGTCCTGCGCTAACCATAAGTTGGGGAGTGAAGTCAGCAAAAGGGCAAGATATATAGTGATGGCATAGATTGGCATTCCATTCTGAGTGGCAATGTGGCCATTCAACATTCTTTCTGAGTGTCTTCTTCTTCTTAGATGGTATGCAAAAATTGACTGTGGACATGATAGCAATAGCATTTGATTTATATAGCACTTATGAGGGCTTTTAACCCTCCCTAAGCAGTTTACAGAGTCAGCCTCTTGCCCCCAACAATCTGGGTCCTCATTTTACCCACCTCGGAAAGATGGAAGGCTGAGTCAACCTTGAGCTTGGTGAGATTTGAATTGCCTAATTGCAGGCAGCTGGCAGCTAAGTACCACATACAGCACTCTACTCTCTGCACCACCACGGCTCTACACGGCTCTACACAGATATGATGCACTACATATCCAAAGTAGGAAAGCCAATAGACTGAGAATACTGAGAATACTTGTACTAAGAAGTATTCTTGCTCTATTCCTGCTTTAGTCTGGATTTCATATCCATTATAGGCACTTCTCTGAAGCTAAGGAGATGTCAGCTAACTCTTACCTAGTTATAAATGCCCAACAGGAGCAAGCTTACATCCTTACTGTGAAGGACATTAAACCACCAGCAGCTGTTTCCCACCCTTCTTTCTTTCTGGTGGCTGGTTTTCTTTGCTCTTAGTCCTCTAACTAAAGAAGCATGATGGCTCGCGTGGATGAACACTGGGCAGGTGGTTAGCTAGGCAGTGTTCGAGACCCGTGACCTGCTGTGGGTTGGGCTCGAGCTCCTGTCCTTCACTCCACTTCCTGCCGGGGATGTGAAAGGGGCCTTCAACTGGGCGTCTCCAGGGCAAAGTTGATGTCACTAGCTAACCCTTTCAACCCAGAAGCACCTTAGTGCTTCTGACACAAGTGCAATGAAGTCATCTAAGTTCCAGCAACTATCACTGAGGAGAACTTCTGACGAAGTAGAGAATCAAAGCACCGTTGTGAAGGTACATCACTGATGGCTCCAATTCGTAGCTGGCAGGAACACAGAGCAAAATTGAAAGCTGATGTGTAGATCTCCTTCCACAACTACCTATAGAATTTCTCAGAAGTAGACTTGGGCAAGCATATTGAGACTTGGCTTTGTTTTTTGGATACAAGATGTGACTTCTACCTGTGGGTTGATCAGCTTGGAGAACTTTCTGAATGTGATATTTTGCCAATCTATTCTCTTTCTGTCCCCCAAGTCTCCTTTTAAGACTCACAAATAGTAGCTTGTATGTTATTAACTTTAACAATTTCTGCTGGAAAATTGAGGTTAGAAGGAGTTACTCTGCCAGACTGCAATTAATAACTCATGGAAGGATTTCTCTCTCAATTCCTTGCCTGACTCATAAATCAGAAATGCGAGATAGGATTATGCTCGCACACACACACACACACACACACACACACACACACACCCATCCATCCATCCATCCATCCGTCCATCCATCCATCCATAATTTGTTCACTGCATTGATAGAACTATGGTTCTCTTTCAACACAACGTTTTGTAACTTTTTCTTAGGTTGTCTGCAGATTAAAAAAAAAAGATTTTATATTTTTATGGTTTATGCTTGAATAACAAATGCACATTTGGCATCTCATGCTGGTTTAGAAATGATTGATTAACGAAAGATATTAGTTTTTCCTAAAATACAGAATGCATCTAATTTAGTCTTGAAGAATAATTAAAATTGCAATTAACACACAATTATTGGAGCTTGCATATTTTTCTGACAGCGGTTTTATTACTTGTTTGTGTTAAGGCAGCCACAGACATTCTGGCAAGAAAATGTTAGTTTGGAAGAATGCATCCACTTGTGTTATTTTAATACAAGGCAGAAAACTTAAAATGAAGAGGAGCATTATTATTATTATTATTATTATTATTATTATTATTATTATTATTATTAGTGTTGTTGTTGTTATTTGTTAGAGGCAAGACTTCGACGAGAGTTAAATGTGTTCAGGGTTATTGATTTTAATGGCTTTGTGCAGAAGAAGGGGTGAGTTAAGGACAGAGAAAGGCCAAAGACAAAAAGTGCCACCATATATATTGACAGCCTGTGAGTAAATCCGAATAAAGATTTCAAAGGACACTCAAGCCATAAAACACCCGAAGCAATAGGAAGGTCAGAAGACTTGAAAGAAAACCCGATACGTTCCAGGGCCATTAAAATACAAACCAGGTTCTGGTAATTTAAACAAGGAAAAAAATAGGGACAAGTGTACGCAAATATGCAGTTGTCTACTAAGAGGTGTGAAAACATAAGGCAGTTTAGGTGGGTGGATACTATGTGCCTACGGAAGAAACAGACTTAGTGACTTTGGACCTCTGTCCAAATCTTAGAAAAACTGAACAGATTGAGAACGTGGCCCAATTTTGCTTTCATAGTGGCGTATCATCAAATTGCATAATTTGCTTGGTCTGAAAGCAAGACCAAGAGGTCAAAGGTAATCCTGTGAACCTAGTGACAGAAGGACATTTGAGGCAAAGCCTGTTCTACTGCTTAACTATAGGTCCAAAATAGCTACCCTCTATTTTCTAGATTGGTTGAGTTATGTAAGATACTTCATCCAACTTTGTTGGGTGAATTACAGGGGTCTCTCTCTCTCCATCTCCCTCTCTCCCTGCCCCCCTGTAGATTTTAACTCCCAGAATTTCTCAGCATAGCCAGCTGAGGAATTCTGGGAGTTGAAGTCCACAAGTCTTAAAATTCCCAAGTTTGGAGATCCCCGATTTAGAAGATATTACAGCTGTTCCTTCAAGCAAAGCATCCTACTTCAAGTTCATGCACAAGTCTGAAAAGGATGCAGCTGTTTTTAGGTATCCTATGCTAAACAGCGTTCCGTGCGCCCTCGGCGTTTAGTCATGCCGGCCACATGACCACGGAGATGTCTTTGGACAGCGCTGGCTCTTCGGCTTGGAAACAGAGATGAGCACTGCCCCCTAGAGTCGAGAATGACTAGCACATATGTGTGAGGGAACCTTTACCTTTTACCTATGCTAAAGGTAAAGGTTGCTGTTGCACATATGTGCTAGTTATTTCTGACTCTAGGGCCATGAGGGCAAACCTATGGCACATGTGCCAGAGGTGGTACGCAGAGCCCTCTCAGAGGGTACATGCGCCGTTGTCAGCTGCTCTTCTGGTTTGTGGCACGCACATGAGAGCCAGCCAGCTGGTCTTTGCAGGCTGTTTTCGGGCCTTTTTCAGGCATAAAAATGGCATAGAAAATGGCCAAAAAACCCAGGCCATTTTTCAGGCCAAAAATGGCCCCAAAGCGACCTGAAAACAGCCAAATCTAGCCTGCAAATGGCCTCAAAAATGGGCCCAAAACAGGGATGCACACACTGGTCATTACTCTGGCACATGCCCATGCACACAAGTTCCAGTTTGGGCACTCGATGCCAAAAAGGTTCGCCATCCTTGCTCTAGGGGGTGATGCTCATCTCTGTTTCAAAGCCGAAGAGCCAGCGCTGTCCGAAGATGTCTCCATGGTCATGTGGCCACCATGACTAAACGCCAAAGGCTCATGGAATGTTATGCTATGCTAACATAAGACCCATCACAGTTCTACTGATCTGTTTTAGAAGCACGCATGGTGCTACTAAATAACAATGAGCCTTGACGGATGGGGAGAAGGGAGAACAAGGGTTGGCTAACATGAGTTACGAAACCCATCTCTTGGCTGGTTCCCTCAGATCCACATTCCACATTTTTGGTTCTTTTTTCCTTTTTTTGAGCCGCTAGGCCACTCTGCCTTTGATCTACACACACTTTGCATATCCGTTGAGTGAAGGAGGTCGAAGTTTACCAAGGGACTCTTTGAAAATGGCTGGAGGTATCAGGTTTTTTTTCAACTGCCATCGATTCCCTCATTCGGCCTTACCCTTTGGAACCCCTGATAAAGGTTCAGAATAATCGGAAGTGTTTGGGTCATCTTGAGCTACAAATTTCCGAGAGCCAGTCACTTTAGGTTTCCACGAGCCCATCACTTTGGGCGAGATAACAGGGATACTTCCCTCTGTGGTAATGGAAGCTGAGGATAACATCGTGTCTGTGGTGGCAAACAGATTTTTTTATTAACATGCGTTACAGTTGTTTTCCTTGTTTGTGTTTGTTTTCCCCCTTTTCACCCCCTCATCCATGGCTGGCTTTACTCAGTGGCTGCTAAGTAATATTTAGAGGGAGAGGTTTAATGGGAATCTGTACGAGAGAAAGGATAGACAATAGAGCACGATGCTGCTCTTGTGAATTAATGTCCAAATCAGATTAAAATGAAAGTTCGGTTCAATATAACCAATTGGCCTTATTAGACCACTTGAAATGAGATGGACAGATCACGTCAAGAGGCAAAATCTAATTTATTTATCCATTTGGCTCACTACTGTCAACTTCGGTTGGCACCTCTAGGTAAGCCTTTTCCTATCATGTCTGTTGTCCAAGCAGATGTCAGAGTCTGGATTTCTTCAGGCTCAGCATAATCACGTGTGGGAGTTGCCTCAAAATAGTCCAAGGCTTATAGTCTAAAAAATGTGACACCTAAAATCTATGGCATCATGTCCAAGGGACACAATAAATTCCATTTCCTTAGGGCCTTCATTTGTTGTGGTTCCATGTAAAAAATCCGGGATAGAGACTGGATTTGGAAGCTCACCAAAATGCAAACAGTTGCAAGGGATGCCTTTTTAATGCTCTGTGTATTGTTGATCCAACACTCTTCTGCAGCAGCTGAAGGAGGGGGCTTTATATGGGTAGAGGATGGGTTGCAGGGATTCGCAAATTTAATTAATTTAGGCATGTTAGAATGGAATAATCCTCTAATCGAAGATGGTGGTATTCATCCAGTTCCGACAGGTTCCGGAGAACCGATAGTGATAATTTTGACGGGTACAGAGAACCGGCAAATACCACCTCTGATTGGCTGACATTGGCAAATACCATCTCTGATTGGCTGAAAGCATAGCCACACCCACTAAGCCATGCCTACACAACCAGTAGTAAAAAAAAATTGAATCCCACCACTGAAGATCATGTAGTGGGAAGTGAGAATAACGTTGCAGCTGAAGCAAGCAGCCTTGGTGGTTCAGGCAGCTAATGCCTCCTTAATTACTATCAACTACCTGCAATTAGTGCAGGTTCGAGTCCCACCAGGCTCAAGGTTGACTCAGCCTTCCATCCTTTCGAGGTAGGTAA